>JASKDV010194175.1:0-11343 GCA_032466395.1 Aegires albopunctatus
TCTCTCTCTCTCTCTCTCTCTCTCTCTCTCTCTCTCTCTCTCTCACACACACACACACACACACACACACACACACCCTACCCTCTAATGTTGACTTATCTATCTTTCTGCCGTATGCATTTGATTTAAATTTAGGCATTGTCATTGTCATTGCATTTTCTTTTTACACGATAATAGAACCAGATAGGCAGACCTGCGTGCTTGGTATGTTTGTCAATATGTGTCACCATTCTATGCTTCGGTCAAATATACTCACTCTAAAGTCATCTGCCACCACTTCTTTTATTAAACATCTTCATGCCTCATACCTCATCTTATTAATGTATATTATTATTATAAATCATTAAGGTAAATACTCCTCATAAGCATTTGTTCTTTGAAATCTTTGTATCGATACTTTATTATCGCGATTTCCACTTTCATCATTATATTATTTGAGTATGTTAATGTTTTTGATACTCATGTGTTGATTATTTAGACACCACCACGAATACGAATCCTCCGTATCTATTGTTTATCATTAGTGCTTTTTGCTTCGAATTAAATCATCGCCTGTCGAATTTGCTGGTTGTTTATCTCGTAGTTAAAGCATTGATGTATGACTATTTAATCATTGCATTTGCTTCTTGGACCATCATATTGGTGCAACTGTACGAGAAAAACCATTAGTTCATAAATTATATCCGCAATGTATGTTTATGTTCGATAATGTACCGAATGTGTGCCAGCTATTGGAAGTCGTAGATTTCTGAATGTTGATTTCAATTCTTAGAGTATCGTTCATTCCACGTGATGGTACATTTAAGCAGTTAATGTAAGATTAAAAAACAAACCATGATGCCCCCCCCCCCCCCGCCTTTTTCCCCACCCTTCCCCTCTTTAATATGAAAGTCGTTTTGTATATCGCTCATATCCTCAGCGTAGTCGTACTCATGGCATTTGCATTATTTATTTTGGTGCCTTACGATGGATTCAAAAATATGATGATGTCTTTTAATGGGTTCAAAACTATTTTAGTGTCTTTTAATGGGTTCAAAAATATTTTAGTGTCTTTTAATGAGTTCAAAAATATTTTAGTGTTTTATAATACTTTGAAAAAAAATGGTGTATTATAATGGTTGAAAAATAGTTAGTGCTTTATAATGGGAATTGGGAGTAACATAAACCATTTTTATTTGGTAAAAACATCATCAACACTTCATCCTTTCATTCTTGTTTTTAACTAATTGCATTCCTTTTCTTTTCATCTTTACATATAGAATAATAATAGTTTATCGCATATTCAGGATCAGGGGTAAGGTTTTAAAGTTTGATTGAGGTCTTGACGTTCAGCTATTGGTCTGACTTGGCGTGTCCCTGGCATGGCAAAGCCAGAAGCATCGGTAGAAGAGAGACGTATAGATGTACCGGATGACCCTTTTGGAGATGGTTATGATGATAGGAGGTTATGGGTAGGCAATCTGGACATTAGGATGACAGAGTAAGTCCCATTTTGGTGTACATATTTTAACCATATCAGGCATTTTTGTGATATATTTTTGACCATATTTTCTTTGACTTTGACCTCGGTCAATTTTGTGATTTATTTTTTGACCATATTTCTTTTATAATCGCAGTCAATTTTGTGATGCATTTATGACCACTATCTTTGATCTAGTGACATATTTGTCCATACTCTTTCAACTTCGGGGCATTTGTTGCCCCTGTTATTTAATGTTGTGACTTTTTGATGCTCTTTCAAGTTCTAATCTAGTTTGGTATTAAAATGTAAACTTGAATTAAAGGTCATCGATTTGATTCGATTTCAGTTAAAGTCATTTGGTTAACAGATCACAATGTCAATTATTGTGTGTGTGTGTGTGGGTGGGGGGGGGGGGGTAGATGCACACATTGTGCGTGCAAAACATTTGTATTTGTATACTGTGGTATCCATCTTTAGGAATGCCTTTTTTCCAACTAAGACCAAAAATCTGGCTTATTTTCATCAGCCTGTAAATAGGGTGTTTTTCTCCATTTGTTCAGCTTGATATTCAGATGTTCTTCATATATATATATGCCAGAGTGATGCAGTATTGTCAAATTGAATACTGGTTTTGATTTAGGTTTATCTTGAAAATATGATGTATGACTAATGTCATGTTTGTTACATAAAAATAGAACGATGTGATAAAAAAAATATTCATTGAAAGATGACGACGATAATTTTCTTTTAATATTTTCTACATTTGTTTAAAAACCAACCAGGTACGCTGTGCTCAAAATGATTCAGAAGTTTGGCTCAATACGCAAGATGGATTTCATTTACCACAAAGGTGGACCAGACAAGGGCAAATCCAAAGGCTACTGTTTTGTCAGTTTTCACACTTGGGAGGTACAAAATGTGACTTTCACGATTTGTAATACACATGTAAATGAATTCATCAAATTTTACAATGATGCAAGACATTTTGTTATCTCAGATTTTATGATAAATGCATTCATCAAATTTGCAATGATTGGAATTGACAATGTGTTTAGACTAAATTTGACCTATTTGTAGATTGTCATTAAATTTGCCAACAACTTAAAAAGTCATCTACCACTATTTACCTATTTGTAGAATGTCATTAGATTTGCCTTAAAAAAGTCATCTACCACTATTTACCTATTTGTAGAATGTCATTAGATTTGCCAACAACTTAAAAGGTCATCTTCCACTATTTACCTATTTGTAGAATGTCATTAGATGTGCCTTATAAAAGGTCATCTACCACTATTTATTACCTATTTTTGTAGAATGTCATTAGATTTGCCAACAACTTAAACGGTCATCTACCACTATTTACCTATTTTTGTAGAATGTCATTAGATTTGCCAACAACTTAAAAAGTCATCTACCACTATTACAACCAACCCTCCCCATACCTTTCACTTTCCCTATCTCGAAAGACAAAAACCTGATTGTGTTATGAACATCCACTTTATAACAAGGTTGTCATAATATTGTGGTATCATTGTCTAGGGTTTAACATTTTGGCTGGTGATTGAAGAATTTCAGTACTGAGTCCTTAGAAAAGATTCTTTTCAAGTTTTCATGCATTTATCTCACTGTAAAATGAGTATCTGGCTAAAGGGAGAGTTGGATCTTGTCAGCATATTAGAGGAAGATCTTTTCCTTAGTGTGTAACTCTCTATGCCCCAGGAGTAGAACGTAACCAGCCTGTCTGGAAAACCGTATAATGTGCTTAGAGCATGATAATTATTATATAACTTATAAGTACTCTTGCTTTTTTATATTTAGTTGTTGCAAGCTTTCTGAAGCATGAACCAGCAATATTTTTTCTGTCATCCTAAGGCTGCAGAGGATGCAAGAAAAGGTTTAGATGGTCGCTGGTGTATGGGCCGCCCCATGTATGTCAAATGGGCTCACAGCTCCAAGTTTGTACGTACCTCTAAGACTTTGCCCTTACACCAATAATTGTCATTGAATTCACCCTTACCTGGTTGATGACACGATACCATTTCCTAATAGTTAGTTTATTCTCTTGGTCTGACATCGAGCCCAAGCAAAAGTCTTTTTAAACTTATACATTCTACCACCATTAAACTTAAACTGTTGCCACAAAAATTGTTGCATTACATGGCTTGTCAAATTAAATGGCATGCATTTTTTACCCCAAAAAAACTGACTGAATCCAACATCTGATCAAGCCTTATACTCACTAAAGGTTCAAAATAACTGTGGAGGAAAGGATTGCCATGCCAATAGTAAGAAGTTATTCTTTATCTTAAAGTTAAAGTAAAAAGTTAAAAGTGCAATTTTACAGCACTTATTGCCTAGGGACCCTAGCCTCTAAGCGCTTTACGGTGACGTTTTCACTTACCCTGGCTGACAGCAACACAGAAACATAGGTCAAGACAGTTTTCAGACATGGATAATGCTGTCTCGATGGCCGAGCACTCATTCACACCTAAGTGAGGTGGATGTGACAAAGTGTCTTACCTAAGGGCATACTGCAAATGACCTGTAGTTATCGAGAAATGTTGAGTTTAGCAGGCTATGATCCAAACATGTCACCCAGCCAACCGGTGTAGGTATTTGAACCGTCTCAATTACTAGGCCACTGGCGTTCTATTCTTGCCTCAGAGCGAAATACTAAGTTTTAGTGGCATTGTTGATAGAGAAATATTAGCTGCATCTGATTATGATGTCATTAAATTTTCATACCTTTTTCTCCCCTCTGATATCACATACGTCTCTTAAACTGGGAACGTTGTCTCTAGTTCATTCATTGCTATTCAATCATCTGTTTTTATTCTCATTGGGAAGAAAGTCTAGTTCAACATACAATAGGTGGGTCGGTGGAGGGGAGTTCATTACAAGTGTTGACACTCTTCCTGTCACACTAGAATTGGCCATGTTAGTCTAGTACTGCCTGACTTTCCTTTTCATTGTCTTTGTAAGGACGCAATGTTCTACTGCAATAAACCCAGGGTCACGTGGCCACTTAATGAATGACTTGCTAACCATAGTTTAGTAAATGGCTGCCAAAAATTAGTGCCAGAGTCAGAATAACAAATTGTTGGATCTCCTTGAGAGAGTTTAAAAGAGAGATTTATTTATGTCTTAGTAAAAGTTTTGGTTAAGACTGATTGTCAGTTTAATGATATTCGATTTATTGACTTTAGAGTTTGCATCCAAGCTTTGGGTTTAACTTGGTAGTAGTTGTAGGCTGTGCTTAGGATGTAAAGTAATATTTAGAGGTATCCACCTAATCATCACATAGCCCATATAACCTGTCTTATGTTTTATTTTGTTTTTGGAGGGGGGGGATTTTGTCTTGTTTTATTTTGTTTGGTAATTTTTTTAAATATTTTGATTGAGGTGAGGACACCATAGACTAGTGGTAGACATTTGGACCAGTGATCATAAGTTCCCAGGTTTGAATCCCGGCAGGGTGCTATGTTGAGTTCTTGGGAAAAGTTGTTTACATGCATATATCCACACTTTACCCAGGTGTAAAATGTTTATGAATGGGTGAATTCAGATCTTGTCGGTATGCTAGAGAGAAGTGCTATTCATCAGGTCGCACCTCTTAATGCCCCCAAGGGATTTAGAAAGATTATAGAATGTAAAGGCCTTCCAGGGAATCTCTGTAAAGCACATTGATCACACTTAACAGGAATGTACTATACAAAAATGCTCTTTTATTCTTTTCTTAAGAGGATGGGAATTTTATTATTGAAATGTGTTGATTTAAATGAACTTAAATTGATTGTGAGTTGTTTTCTATATTTTTATTTTACTTAGGATGATTTGGGTGCAAACAAAACAGATTCCATCAAGTCCACCTCCATGTCTACAACTGTATCTCATTCAATTAAATCAGCATCAGATTCAAAGTAAGGCTTTAGATCTAATCTCTTTTAGTTCTAGTATCATCATTTTACTGCCCTAATACATATTACCTCAGTTTTTTTTACACTGTCTTTATTATTTTCTGCTCAACTTGTATGATTCTTTCATAAAGCTATTTCACTTTGAGTGAATGTCTTTGTTTGACAAGTTCCAAAAAAGGTTTGCTAGTTTTTATTAGTTATACTATAAGTTTTTATGTAGTTGATAGGAAATTGTTAGCTTTTTGCATCCTTTAAAAAGTTTTCATTGCGGCTATCAAATTAGTAATAGTAATAGTCGTCGACATCAATTTGGCAGTGAGCTGATATTTTCAGAGATCTCTCTCTTTCTCCATTCTAGATATGTTGATTTTATATATCTTTTCTGGCTACTTGATCTAAAGCAATGCCATGCCATCTGCATTGATGAACCCAGGCTCAATCCCAACTTTGACCAGGTTTTTCTCAGGGCAAGATGACAAACTCCTACTGCCCACCTCTTTCCCCTCTGTACCTCTCTCTGTTCTTATTCTTTCTCCCAAATCTGAGGAAAACAGGACAAATATATTTATTACATTTTAATTAAATGCTGAATATTATACTTGATTCCTATTGTTTCATTTGTCAGTCCACAGTCCAAAATCATGGCAATAGAGGCTAAGCTGAAGATGATGGAAGAAGCTCAAAAAGATTTTGGCCTCAATGATGCCATCAAACCTCCACCAGGTGGTGTCCCTGTCAATCTCACTCAACGGTCTGATGGGTCAAGACAACACAGAAGTCATCCATACAAGCGAGGTCAGAGTTCAAGACACCGTCCTTATAGATAACATTAAATCCATTTATCTTAATGTATTACATTGATATTATTAACTCACTTGAGATGGATAACGCACGTCATGCGTGATCCTCTAAAAGGCAGAGCTGACGGGTCACGCAGAGCTGCGTGATGAACTTTGGGTAGCTATTATGATAATTATGCCTAGGATGCGTTAACCATCGCTAACCAATAGAGCAGTCTTTATTTGCTTTGTTCCTTCTGAGTTATAGATTTTGAGAGTGTTTTAGAGTGAAAATCATATTTATGATTATGATATGATGGATTATTTCCCCGTAATCTGAGCTTCTTTCACTTTTGATTTTAACTGATGAATCTACACCTCTGAACTTCATTTTTTCTACCTTTTCAACATTACAGAGGTAGAAATTTGTTTCATCTCTTTGAAAGTGGATCAGATGTTTGGGATTTTGATTATATTTTTGGTGGTAATTATAATTTGCAGTAGAATAGAAACATAATATAAATTTCAAATTGCTAGCATTTATAGTTGGGGTTTTTATTACGATTTTAAAAATGGCCTAAAATCCTCAGTCTTGAATGGTTGTTAAGCCAAAAAGGGCTCGGTCTCAAGTGAGAATATAAACGCAATCACCTCTGCATTTTGTCAAATGTATTTTCATTTATTTATTTGTTCATCTTCTGTTTAAATTGAAATTTCACTTTTAATAATAATGATAATGATAATGAATAACATTTATTGGGTGCATATACGAAGAAAAACATGCTCTCTGAATGCTGTATAAACTTTTAAATGCCACATGGGGATATCCTGGTCACTGATGGTCATTTTTAAGCTAATATAATATGATGAAAGAAAATAGATTAGGTTGCCTCTACTTTTGTTCCATCTTGTGGTATAGCTTTTATAGGCCATATGTGGCCTATATACGCACTTCCTTAAAATTTTAATTATTGTGATTGTTGATTGGACCTAGTGAATGAGTGGACCAAAGATATTCATCATCACAGTAGTTGTAATTGTTTTGAGAGTTTATCATTGCCATTTCAAAATGGATTTTCATTTTCAAGAATTATTTTTGCTTTTTATATTCCGGTTTATGCAGTTTGAAGTTGCCAATAACAGTAAGGGTTTTCATTGCATGTTAATTTTATATCGCAATAAAGAAAGTGAATCCTTCAGCAACCAATGTCCTGTCCTAGTGATAATCTTTTGGTTTTTAAAGTCGTCATCATTATGCTACTGGTGGCCTCAAAGTAATCTTTTTACTTTATTAAAGGCTGTTGACAAGTCTTTTGTTGTTCCCGTTATGTCTTACATTATAAATGCTATTGGCAGTCTCATGATTCTCTTTTTGCTTTAAGGCTATCATGAGGCCATCAGTGGTATCAGGACTCTTCATTTTTAAAGGCCATGTTACCAGGACACCTTCACAATCAATTTTTGCTTTAACTCATTCAGTGCTGAGCCCAATCTCAGTGAACAGCCTCTATAAACTGAGCAATGTTCATATGGTGAGGAAAGGTTGGCTGTATCCGGAAAAATGATCATATAATCTCAAAATTTCCGGTATCAATGACAAGAAAAAGAAAGAACAAGCCTACCCATAATGCTTCTTGGTAAATTTACATTTTTGGATTGGACGAAAATGTATATTTTTATTGAGCGCGAAGTCAACTCAAATGCGAGTATACTGGCTTATGGCCAGCGATAAAACTCGTCAATAGCACTGAATGAGTTAAACTATAAATACAATTCAAATAATTCATACCTAAATAAAATATGATTTCTCCTTTCATTACACCAGCTTGTAAAATTGAATATAGCTAATGAATTAGCATGTATCAATATGTAACATTCATTTTAAATGTAAGGTATAAAGTGTTATTATTGCATTCATGGTTAATATATAAAAATACATATAAATCATTATAAATATCATCATCACCATCATCATCATCAAGTGTCATACTGAGTAGCAATGATGATCATGCTTTTCCACATTTCTTGACCAAAGGTTGCTCATATTAAGTTGTTGAGGCCCTCAGTTCCCATCTACTTTGCCATGCCATCCAACATTTTTTTCTCTTCATCTTTCTCTTATTCAGGTTTTTTCCCTGCTGTGACAAGATGTCCCATTTTCTCTCTTCTCATTACATGATCCCAAAAAAGTTGAAAATAGGAGGTATAAGGTATAATTTATACCACAATTAGTATCGCATCATATTAACATAAAATATATATAAAGTCTTGCCTAGAGTTCACCACTGTTTTCATGTAGAATGGCCTTACCCTGTCGACAATATTAACGTAAGCCCCTTTAGATAACAGATCATTCACAATCGCAAAGTGGCCATCTTTCGCAGCTATTGCCAAGGCTGTGAGCCCATCCTGGAAAGAACAAAAAACAACAACATTGTATTATAATATGTACCAGGTGACCTAAAAAAACATTCAAACCAACAAAATTTAGGGCCGGCCCTAAATTCCCGAACACTCGGAAAAATAAGCCCAGTCTTTATTTTCCCGAACACTCACTAAATCTAACCCTAACCCTAACCCTTACCCTAACCCTAACGCTACTACTACTACTTCAACTATTACTACTTCTAGTACTACTTCTACTAGAATTAAACTTAGAATAATACAACAACGTGCTGCTGCTAGGCTAGGTCTCATAGATCTATTTACGAAAGTTTCCTATTTTCTCACTTTTTGTAGCACAAAACAATCATTGTATAAAAATATTCAATAAATCGGCTTAAAATACATTACCTCTTATAGAACCAACCTGTAGAAACACTTTTAAAGTTGTAAATATTTTAAAATCGTCTTTCAATTGGTTGAATCGAAAAGCAGCCTAGACAGTCGAGTGTTCGGGAAAATAGTCACTTCGAAAATTTAATGACATGAAATAATTACTGGTTGAAATATTTCAATAAAATTACACGTCATGCATGGCAGAGGATTCATCCAGATTTTAAATGAAATATAAAACATTAAAATGGAACTCAAACTTAACGGTTATCGTTCATATTCCAAATATCATCAATTACTATTGATAACATTCAAATACGCTTCCAAAACAAAACAAAATTGTGATCATGTTCTGACACTATTCATCTTGAAATTCCCTCATTTTTCTGATAATTGCTTTCCTGAGATTTGGAGACTTGGAATGTCTTGCTGCACAGCTTGTTAAAATTTTCAGAGGCCAAAAGAGAGCCAAGCGAGGTCTTTGTTGTTTTTCACAAACATGATAAAAAGTTTAATTTAAAGACAGAACTTTTCGATAGGGCTTTTTTAAATTAATTAAGTCATTAAATTTTCTGATTGTATATTATTAATTATTATGTTATGAAGATGTAAGACGTTTAGATGTTCAGCGCCATGAGCACCTTTTGGTGGAATTTGGCATGATACAGTTTTATTTTATTTTTTTCAAATAGGCATCAATATGCTAATTCAAACTGAAAAAAAATGATTCAGCCTATGGTTCACTTTCAAAACAATCTCTTCATTTACTGTCAAAACAGAAACAAAGAATTTTGTGATATCAATTTACCAGATCCGATACCAGCTTGTAGGTTGATGTGCTTTAGCAGTGAGATGGTCTGATAGACATGACCGACATAAAATAAAAAACACCACCAAAAAATAGCTTACCTTGTCAGTGGCATTTACATTTGGGTCATGAGTCAACAGCGCTTGAACAATTTCAACAAAACCTCCCTTTGCTGCAACTAGAAGAGGAGTCCATGAATTCTAGAGAAAGGACAAAAGAAATTCCAGTTATTTGTTAATCAAATCATTGTTCGTTTATCCAAATAATATTAAACTTAACTCATTTTTGACTGTCTACGAGTATTCTTGTCGCACACATTCCTGACGGCCTACGAGAACAGTTGAATCGGTTAACGAGTCAGTTGACAACTTTCAACCCAACTGATCCATGTTAATCATTGCTATTTAATAGATTCTTTTTCTGTTATATCTTTCCTCTTACTAAATTTATCAATGATAGGTTAAAAATTGAAATCGTTATGCTCATTTGTATTGCGAATGATAAATTTTGCTTGGAAGCTGAAGGCAGCTCAGTTGGCAAGGGTGTGGTTGGAAAGGCAACTCAATTAGGAATCAGTTTAGGTATAAGTTAAGATAAGATAAGATAAATTTTATTATCCAAAAAGGAAATTTGACTTGGATTACATAGCAACACAAGGTGATAACAATAGACGTATCAAATCAATGATAATATATATATAATAATAATAATAAAAATAATAATAATAATAATAACAAACAAACCGAGTTGGTGATGACAATGATAATAATGATGATGAGAATGGTGATGATGATGGGAATGGTTATGATGAGGATGGTGGGGAGAGTTGTATAAATTTTACAAAGATTAATTAATTCACTCTCTCTTTCTCCCACCATTCACGCACATGCAAACGCACATCCTCATAACCGCATTATCCAGATATTTTCAGAGATCAATACTATAATAGACCCACAGTATCCCTATAGTTGATAGATCTAAGACATCTTAAATCATATCATTTCAATGACTATTCCTACTCTTTTATTACATTCAATTGAATTGGAAACATTCTACATCAACATGAAATAAAAGTTAATCAAAATTTTAAAGAATATTACTCTCAAACTTAAATCATATAATCCAGGGGTGCTCAACCTCTATTGACATGTAACCCAGGGGGGCTCAACCTTATTGACATGTAACCCAGGGGTGCTCAACCTTATTGACATGTAACCCAGGGGTGCTCAATCTCTATTGACATGTAACCCAGGGGTGCTCAACCTTATTGACATGTAACCCAGGGGTGCTCAACCTTATTGACATGTAACCCAGGGGTGCTCAACCTCTATTGACATAGGGATCTACTTCTACATTTCCAAGCCTTTAGAGATCTACCTGTCAGTCAGTGTTACCAGGAAAATTGTTGTTGTTGTCCTGCCACATGGTTTATTTCCACCCACCACATTCACAAGGACAAAAGAAGATAAAACTAGTACAAACCCCCCCAAATCCAAGAAAAAAGACCCGCCAAAATACAAAGACAAATAGAAAAAATAAACCTCGCAGGTGTGTCCTGCAGACATCCGGCAATCAACTGCCAAGCACTTGAAGATCGACATG
>JASKDV010194186.1:0-11342 GCA_032466395.1 Aegires albopunctatus
CCCCCCCCCCCCCCCCCCCCCCCCCCCCCCCCCCCCCCCCCCCCCCCCGTAATGATAACCATGTACTTTGTTGCATTATCTTATGATTAAGAATGTGATAGAGGCTTTTCTTTTCAGATTATTATCGACTTTAAGTAACAGTGATATTTACCGTTCTTTACATTTTGTTTACAATCTTTTTTGATAACGTTCTATTTTCAAACTGACGGTTACACAGTGCACCAACACCTTCGACCACTACATTCCAATTTGGTGGCATGATATATTTTCTTCACCTGACAAGGTCTGTGCCTTTCTAGGTCTATGTCCCAAAGACCAGGAGCCAAGCAACGGCTAGACAAGCAAATCATCTCTCTTGTTGCAATCACATCTATTGATATTTATAGTTTCATTTCTCACGACAATCTCTCAATCATCACGCTCCTCTATTCTTTGCTCAACAACAATATTTTACCTTATTTCATGATAACATGCACATTGTTTATTGAAAGATGATTTCTCTCATTGTTTACAAGGGTAATCTAAATGCAATAATAAGTCCTTAAGAAAAGAGCCGGATGCAATTATGGTCATTATTACGATAACAGACAAGTGTGAGAAAAACGAAAATGCTTTGATTCATGTTATCACAGATATTGCACTTTTCCTTTGTATTGGCTTAATCGTTGTCGGCATTAATTGATACTCAGCATAATACCTACACAGACCTTGATAATAAATAGTGCACTTCATTTATTAACGCCAGCAGATCGAGTCCTTTAGAACCCATTGTTCATTTATCATTGTTATCAAGGCTGTGATGGAATCGAGAGTATGTATCAAAATCTTTTAAGTAAAATCTACTGTCGTGATTACGATTAAATGCATTTGAGGATTTTTCTCAGTGACGTAAATTTGATCCTAGACCTCTTTAATGACTTTGGGTTGAGAGTTAAACACAAAACAATACTCTTCTTTGGTTTCCAAAACTCGATTGCTTAAATAATAATTATTTTCTTATTTTTTATCATCCTCAACCCCATGACAATATTAGAATATTATATTCAGAAATTATACTGCTTTTTCGTTATGAGTTAAGTAACATGCATTTCTCCTCTACTCTTTTTGATACAAATAAAATGTATAAATATTAAATTTAAAATATTATGTCAATATAGTTCTACGTGAATTATTGTGCAAGATGTTGGAAATATTTCTTATGAAGCATTATTCTCATTGCTTGTTGTTGCCTATCTGATAACGACCCCTGAATAATTAAGATATACCTAATGTTACGTTTACAGTATTTTGGTCAATGCAAGGTCAAGAAAAAAGATAGTCATTTGAAGAAATAAGAATCTTCTCTTAATTTTCTATTACAATGTAAAGATAAAGAAAAGTTAACAGTCAATCCATCAAGTGCAGACATCCAGACTTGACATGCATTATTCCCCCAGCAGGCCACTTAAGTACAACATATTCTTATTCCACGGGGGGATGTACAATAGAGCAGCTGTTTTACCAACGTCTTTGTTATCATACGGACTAGATCTTTCCCGCGTACTCTTTTTTCATTTAGGTGTGAAAAGGGAAATCCCTTTGATATACTTTACTTTTGCGAAAAGAAATTTATCGAGGAGACAACGTCAGATCAAGTCCGATTATCGGATCGTAACTCCATCATACGAACTATCTGAACTCGGTACCCAACCATTGTGAGAGTGCCAGATTGCTCTAATCATTTTCTTTTGGTGAAATTAGGACAATTATGACAATAGTCCCCTCGCTTAAACTCACTCGATAACACCACTATCACATTTCATATTTTACTTTTTCTTTTAACTTCTGAGCATTCACTATGTAGTTTGTTAGTTAGCGCCTTTCGCTAGCGTGGTCGTCAGGCCTCCCATCTTCAGCTGATTTACTTATTAACGTAATGAAGGCAGACCATTCCATTCTGTTTTGAGCCATATCTTTAAGTGTTTCCAAGCTTTGTAATAATGTTGATTTGCTACAAAGATAAAATTTATAATCTATGATGGAATGCGTCAAATTGCACATAAATTATAGTTATCACCATAAGTCAATGCATTTCCTACAGCAAAAAAGCATGCCCAATATGACTTAATTTTGCCCATTGATACATGTTGCATATTGCAATTGAAATGCACCGCCTCTAGCGAATTTTATCGCTCCAAAAATCACTAAGGTTTCTAAGAAGATATCTGGTGGTGCGAGGTTTGACATCACTTGACATTCTTGCCACCATGAGGAATAAATGACTTCTCATAAATCATAATGATAATTTATTATATTTTTTTTATTAATCGACAACATTTACT
The DNA here is from genome assembly GCA_032466395.1 of Aegires albopunctatus. Taxonomy (NCBI): domain Eukaryota; kingdom Metazoa; phylum Mollusca; class Gastropoda; order Nudibranchia; family Aegiretidae; genus Aegires; species Aegires albopunctatus. Next base: position 2,322 of record JASKDV010194186.1, read on the forward strand.
GTCGATGTTGCATCACGTCACGCATAAAGAGATGGAATCTAGGTTGATTCGACAAAAGTATAACAAGAAGTTGTTACTTGCCATTCCTTGCATTTGATGATGGAGCAAATAAAATATGCAATGATTATTATCCTTCTAAACATTGTTTTCACTCACAAATTTATCTAGTTCATTATAACGATGCCCGAGGTCAAGATAGTGTCCTTCAACCTTTGACACAGCATTAAAGAGGCCTTTATATCTGCTGGCAAATTCCCAAGCCGGAAACAATCTAAATCAAATAATATTCATCTCTACCTTCGAGATGACCGATGTTTGACGATGGGGTGTTTGCTTACAAGCCACTTTGACCTTATTTTCTTCGTTTTTCCAAAGTTGAAAAACATATTGGTATGTGGTAGATATCAATGTATAGTAGCCTTTAAGATGGGGAAATGGTGACAATGGAGGGCAGCGGACCAAAAAGTTTGGGTTGATATCTTACATCAACCATTTCGTTATCTGCATGCGCAAGAAAATATATTCCGATTGCTTCTCACTACTCTGTTAGCATGGCATCTCCTTCTTCTTCTTCTTTCAGCCTGTCCCGCAATCTGCACGTTTTCCGGTCCATTGCGTCGTTCCCCTCTAGGTCCAATTCCCCCATGTCACTCCTGACTCTGTCGATTTCTCTTGCCCTGGGGTGCGTCCTCTCGTTCTTTTTCCATCTATCGCCTTTCCAGTACCTTTCTACCCCCATACTCACCACCTCTTCGTTTGACATGAATCGCAATCTACTCTCTCTTGGTTTTAATTAGATGTTTTCTCAAAATATAAAATAACCGATAATACAATCAGAAGTCACAATCCTGTCACCTTCTCAGAAGTCAAATCTTGTGGTTCTTGATGTGTTTGCTCTGTGCTTCTCAGATTAGGTTCAATGAGTCCAGCTGTAAGCATTACGGCACTATCAGGAAGACACAAACTCACAAAAAACGTTATCAAAAGACACCAACCACAGCAAACTTCTAGTAAAGTATGAACATACAATAAATGATCTGCTGTTAGTTAGTCTGATTTATTAATTGTAAACAAGGCATTCATTGTAACCATTATCGGATTCAAATTATTATAACAGATACATATATTATTATGACCAACTTATTGTCAGCTTCCATCCCAAAAGATTCAATTCAAATACATGGGAAAGCATTTTTCAAACTGAAATATAACATAATCAAAGGATTTGCAAAATAAAAAAATTAATCTTGTTAATTAGCTTTTGCGTGGAGCACTGCATGCAAACGATGTAATTGTATTTTTTAAACCAAAAATATTGGATTATTCAATGTCATTGTGAAACAAACGATAAAGATGAACCTAAAGGATAAACTAACTACAATTCTAGGTATATATTGTCAATTATATCCTAGCATTTAATTTTACAAATCTAAATCTACCTCTTGTGTGGAAGATCTAAGATTTAATAATCATAGAAATATTATAATTGTTTAGAATGTAGATCTACTTTCAGCCTTGCTGGAAGTTATAATTGTTAATCATGTATCATTATTCAAGTTGCATAACAATTTGAACAATTTCAGGTAAATTGCATTTTCAAAATATGATGTCACGATAATTGATTTTTGTTTACACATTGAAATTATTTTTTAGATAGTCGTTTGCAATGCAAAACTTAAATTTCACATTGATATGAAACAGAATATAAATTAATTTCAGTTTTACAGGTGGATCCATTGTTCAAAGATTATGTTAGTATAAAATGCCACCTGGTCACAGATTGTACATATCACATTTTAGTCAAAGTCCATTTCACTCTTGGTTAAAATGTCTCAGTCATATACTGTCACCATAGGTCATATGTAACCTAAACCAATCGCTTAACCATTTAACCCTTGATGGTCCTTGGTTTGGTATGATATCCATTAATACTGTTTGTATATTTATATTCTCTCAAAAAATCAAATGCAGATTATATGTATTTGTGGAAAACAAATATTTCCTATTGAACATGGTTATTTCTCTTAGGAATTATAGGACAAAAACAATGTGCAGAGAAACAAATTTACAAGGGAGAATGATTAAATTATAGCTATGTCTCCCCGCCACTCCCAGAAAAAGCAAAAAAAAACCCGGCAAACAAAGCAAATTAAAAAAACAACAACACAAACCCCAAGTAAGCAGAAAAACAAAAGAACATAAATAACAGCTTAAACCAGCCCTGATACTCAAAAATAAACAACAACAAGAGATTAAACAATTTAAAAGGAGAACCAAATTGTGTCATCTGTGAGCAACATGGTGTAAGAAGTACACTTTGAATATTAGGGCAATTTTAGTTTTTCATTTAGAAAAGTCAATGTACATCGGCAAACACACTTAGCACCAAACTCTTCTAAAAATAATGGATAAATAACACAGCAGTGATATCACGTATTTTCAAAACATGATCATGGTTTTTAAAAATGGCAAACGGAATGTACACACTTTTTTCGGAAAGCTTGGTGACATAATATGAATTGAAAAGATAAATAAGAAATAAGATTCTTTTTCCTTTCTCCATTACATGTCTTGTCGTGCAATTTAATTTCTTATCTTATTCAAAATGTTCAATAAGGATAAACATTGATAACAAAATTGATGTCAACAAATAGATTTGGTGTAATAATAGACTGATCAGGATACTAAAACAATTCTAATATAGACAACCTCTGTCTGAGTTGTCGCTGGGGGAAATAAAATCTATTCAATTTCATGAAAACTTAACTCAACTTTTATATAATGATTAAGAATATCCTGTAGATGTGCTTCTTGACCCCACAAACATAGACACATTATTTGATAATGTGTAATTCATTCATTGTCAGCATTGTGTGAAAATCTTTATAAAATCAAGGGATGCTACTCTTTTAGAATGCTACTCTTTCAGGATGCAACTTCAAACTAGATATCTAGACCTAGATCTATTTCCTGTAATATTCTTATTTCATAATATTTTGTCTATTCCTCATTGTTTGAAATTAAAGGTCACACTATAAATAACATTTACAAGGACAGAAGGTTTAAATCTATAAAGCTGTGATGGATTCTGTTGAAAAAACATTTATGCCATGGTTTTAGCACCGTGACCTGTTGCTAGTCCCCTGATGCTTTTATTAAACATAATAATTATATTATGTCTCTTATGGCTATGAGTAATAAGTGACATGGTTCTTAATTATTTTATCAATTTTAATATCAATCATAAAACCAGAAGGTATATTCCAATTAGAGACAATGCTTAATAAATAAAGAAATTTATGAACGAGACCATGGCATGAGGAATGTGATTAAATTAAAAAGAAGGAAAATAAATTGTAGTAAATTGAAACTCAAACTGTTTAAAAATATCATAAAAGCAAAAATTTCCTTTCAAATACTGTAAAGAAAAAAGAAAGATTTCCAAACATCAAATTCTTCAAAATGGAAAAAAATAAAGAATGCAAAAATTATCTTCTTGGAAAGAGGGGTTAAAAGGGTAATAAGAGTTGATGAATCTTCAAATAAACACTCATAACTTCTTTTATAACAGGATAACCTTAAAAACAAGCTCTAAAATTTTATTCCTACCTCAAACAAGTCTTGAAAATGCATTGTATTTTCATCATTATATCCCTTTAGAATGAATCTAATTCATAAGTCATATCCCATTTTGTTTAATCTATAGATTAACACTATATCAGTGTTAGCACATACTAATTGAATGATGTAGATAGTTAAAAATACTTTTATTTTATCATACTTTTTTTTTTTTTTTGTAGAAAAGGAGGATTAGAAGGAAAGTACACACAAATTTATTTCATGTTAATTAAAAAAAAGAGGGATGAAACTAAATAGAAATCCCAACAAAATTTATATTAAATTATTTCTTGGAATCAAAATTCCAGATCATTAAAAATGTATCATTGTATCACACCAACACTATGTCATCTAAATAACATAAGGCTTATTTGACAAGTTATACAAGAGCCTTTTCTCTGATATATACAATTTAGAACAACAATTTTTTAGTGTTTAAAAAAAAAGGGATAAATTAACAAAGCAATAAGAACTTGGTCCCAGATGTAATGTGAGGTAAAATACAAGGGATTCCAGGTAGAAGTAAGAAGAAAATAAAATTATAATTACAGTAGAAAAAAGAATAATTAGTGTAAGCTAAGGTGAAGATAAGGAGAAACAACAAACCAAGTACATGGTTATTTCAAATATGAACATTCAACATTTCAACACGAAACTTGGAAAATAAAATATTGTTATACATTTAGAGAAGGAGTTTTATTGCAAGACAGGTTAGGGCATTCTGATTTTGAATAATCAAGATAACATAGTATAGCATAACTAAAGGATAACATTTTATAGCATGTAAGGAGTAAATTCATCAAAATCAATTTTCAAAAAAAAGAAAGGATTTACACGACATTATATGTATCTTAAAATCAAGTAATGTAAACCACAAACAAGCATTTTAAAGTTCAGAGAATGTTTGGGTTTGAAAAATTAGTATATTGATATTGTTCTCCTTCATAGGGCATCAGATCTTTTTATTTTAACAAAATCAATGGATGAGGTGAGAAATAAATATGGAGACTTTCATCAAAAATGATGCAGAAAAATGACACAATTGGTTTAAATACTGTGACAAAACTCAAGTATTCAAGGGTTATATTCCTTTATACATTTGGTTCTTAATAACACGATACCGGTATCCTGAAGTTATTGTCATTTGATTTCAGTGTACACATTACAAGCAATATTTTATTGGCATGCATGTTGTTCAATTACAGCTGTGATTTGTGAAGTAGTATATAATGTGAGCATTGTTTTCCAATTAGAAAACTTATGATAATAAAGGATGAACGCTTTTAAAAGAAAAACATTTTTGAAACTGTAGTATTCTGAATAAATTATAATCTTGGTTTTCTTGTAGTTTTCATCCAAAGAAATGTCCATAGTTGGATACATTTTGGGAGTTGAACTTCTACATAAAGTAGTCAAGCCCTATGACCTTCAGAATGTCATAATATAATGTTAGTTTCATAGCATGCTAGCAGCCAATTCGTTCTTCAATAACTGCAGAGCCACACTTTCAACCATTTACATGTACTCCCCTTTACTCCTTGACATATTACTTTAATGAGAATACTTTCTAATCTTCATACAGTTGAGCAACCATTTTTTATAATTTTTCCTTTTAACACACGGAAAAGGTAATGCCAAGAGATTATTTTACTCTGAAGTTCTATGAAGCTAGCTTTGTGTTAAGTGACATTTCAAAGGTCTCAAAGTGGAAGCAAAAATTAGGCTTGTGATTTTATTTTTCTACCATCAAATACAGTGACCACTTGACCACAACACCAGTTAAACAATTTATTTCAAACTGTAAAGGCTTCTAATGAATCAAATTTAATGAAAGACATTGTTTATATGAAATTAGCTTAGTGAGTGTTGCTTCATTGCTGTAAACTATTTTAGTAGTGTTACATACAAAATTCAAATAAGAGATTTAAATGAGATTTGCTCAAATTCTCACACTCAAAGAGTAGCTCAAGATGCATTGGTTTTACCCATCTCAATTAAGTCCCTATCACAAAATCACCCAAGCTAAATAGATAGATTACAAGTCTTACCCTCACAGAAAAACTACTGAGAAAATAATTTTAGAACCAGTTGGTTTGTAATATTTGTCTTTCCTATGTACTCCTCTTCAAATCAACTCTTTAAAGTGCTGTCAACACTTTTTAATATCAATCAGCCTATTCACACCCGATTATAGCATTCTCCTTTTCATCTATTTAATCAGAGTGAGTCCAAGTCTATTGTTAATGTAAAGTAATGTGCAATTACATGCCATTCTCATATAGGCATACAGTGCATTTTATTTATTGGTAGCAGAACTGTTGAATTATAGGTATATTATTATCAAGGTGAAACAACAAAACCAAACCAGTGACCAAATATCATGAAAAATACAATAATCCAGAGGCCATGGCAGCGTGTTGTAAAGATTTTGAACCTTCCAATCCCTTACCCTTTAAATAATGCAATTGGCAATTGTCTGGCAAAGTGGAATACGTCATTGCAATCTGGAAGCATGAAGGTGAGAAAAAAGATCTAAGGTCAGTTTCCATAATTTGCTCCAGAAAACGACGCAATGGCAGAATATGGCTGGTCTGTCCATCCCAAAGAGTAAGAAAATCCTCAATAATATGATGGAGTTTGTCAGGCTTTGGTAATGTATCTTGAGTTTGTCGTGACTTCATCTTCTCACCTGAAAAGAAAAACAAAAACAAACCAGTAATTACAATGATGTATGATTCTATTTTAAAATCTGTATTCTTACCTTAACTTCAGATGTTATTATTAATATTGTGACAATAAATTGCTCTAAATAGTATTTATTACCGTAGTTTCAATTATTGTCATTATCAATTAATCACTAAACCCTTCCATTTCTCCATAATGAGAATATCAAAAATTCACAAACGATCTGATAAATCCCCGGTTTAACTAAATATTAACATTTTTTAAAATTGATATGTTTGACTTATACAATACTTTTAAAATTTGCACTTTCTGATTTGTCTTTCCCGATAGTGATTCGTCTCGCATAACAATTGGAAAACCAATATTAGGCCTTATGTCATTTGGACCTCTAATATATTGATTCTCAATAACTATCTACCAGCATTTCTAACATTTCTTATTTGTGTACACTTCTTACCATGTAAAAGTATATCCTGACCTCAACATGAACAACAAACAAAACATTAAAAAAAGAAGAAAAAAAAAACACTTATTATTGTAGTTGCTGTTATTTTCTTATTATTCATATTATTGAATCACTATAATTGACAACCAAAAAACACCCCCAAACAAAAAACAAAAACAAAGAAACAAAAAGCAAAACCCCCTTCCATTATGTAAACAATTTGGTAAGATAGATTTTTTATAAATGAGTATCTTTTGTCTGCTTTTGACGAGATCATAGTAGACAGTGTGTTTTGATTATATTGTGTTAGATCCCAACACTGTGGCAGTGTCATTAAGTCTATGAATGTCTTTTGCTCACCAAGGCATGATCAATGCCTTCAACATTAAGTTACTGATACATTTGTAAAGTTATGGATAAATATAATCTATCTTTCATTGATAAAAGAAACAGATATTTTTCTGCACTTACTTGAAGGTAAAGACTTGTAAAAGTAAAGGACTGGATGCAGAAAGTTTGATAAATGCGCTTCACTTGGTTCCCCTATTGCTCGATCACTTCGGAACGTATCTTTGCCAGGCCCAGAAAAATTGTGTCCATACTCCATTATAATTGCCAAAACTGCTCCTCCCTCAATTCCTGTACGCTGAGGTAATTCATGCAGCAAATTGATGGGGAACTCCTCAATATATGTAACTGTCTGGCCATCCCTGAGCAGATATAAAGGAACGTGTTATTGTTAAAAGTGTTCCCAAAAAGGATTTATTTCATGATATGTAATAGGTTTCTCTCAAATAAAATATCAACTTCTATCTCTAGACATGTATATCATGATGATGTAAGGTAGTTTTTGTTGTCAAAGTGAGACTTGTAAATGACAACGTTCAATATTAAAACCAATGCAAAGGATTTTCACACCAATAATACACTAGGAAAATCACACGAAACTTGAATGATCGTTCTCATGTCTGTCCTGTTGTCATTTTCATTAATAATAGAACTCTATTTATCACTTCTTTAGGAAATCTTTACAAAATAATTTGGTTGACAACAAATGAAATAAACACTTACGGGGAAAAAATAGCAATATCTCCCAGGTACTGAAACAACAAGAGTTAAAAAGATATGAAAATAAATCATTCTAAGAAAAGAACGGTGAAAGTATCTGGTTAAGATGTAAACCATGTTTTGTAGTTGTTGATATTTTTTTTTGCACATGCTTCTGAATAAGATAAATGTTATTGGTAAAGAATGTGAATTGCACCAAACAAAAACAAAATAAAACCCAACAATTACAACATCTAAACAATGAACAAGAATAATAAACAACAAGAGCAAATTAACATTATATCATTAAACTCCTTAATAAAAAATGTAAACTTAGAAAATGTGGTGAAGGGAAAGTAGAAAAAAGCATGTGAAATATAAACTTGGAAATTAAACATCAATAGATTTAAATCATAACCAAAATACATGTATTATATTATTCAAAAGTAACTATTCCCCTGAATGTTAAATAGCTTGAGGTTAACTAAGTTATCTGATCTAGTATCCCTTAAATGTAAATACGATGATAGTACCTGAAACATTTGATACATTCCTGCAGCTTCGTTTATTCTTTTCAAAATAGTATTTAACAGATGAATTCTAGGAAAATGAACAGAAGGCCATGGCTTTTTCTCATAGCGCCATTCTAGTAGATGGTGTAAGGCACGGGCTGTTGGTATGGAAATAAAAGTTTTCATATTGTTATAACATATTCATGTTGAATATACTTACCAACAAATTCTGGTAAATATTGTGCATAAATCATTATCATCAGACAAGCTTTATGAGCCTTTATGACTCAAAATGTGAACAAATGTCAGTAATAAAAACAAATGTAGTATTTAATTGTAAAACACGACTAGCCTTTATGAGCCTCTAGGCATGAAGATGATTGGATGTAAAATTATATAACTGTTTGTTTTGGAGGGATTTTCATATATTTTTCTTGTCAAGAAGAGATAAAATGTATGATGTCATTCTATAATCATTTCTATTGATATACCAGTATATAGGCTTATGAGTGCATTAAAGAACAAAAGAGGTGGATAAACAGCTGATAAAAGGCAGTTAAGGATACCCTGGGTTAGATCTTGGGGCGGAGTTCATTAATAACCATCGTAATTCTAAATCATCCTTGTTGCATTGTTTGATGAACGAGAGAGAGAGAGAGAGAGAGAGAGAGAGAGAGAGAGAGAGAGAGAGAGAGAGAGAGAGAGAGAGAGAGA
>JASKDV010194197.1:0-11342 GCA_032466395.1 Aegires albopunctatus
CTCTCTCTCTCTCTCTCTCTCTCTCTCTCTCTCTCTCACACACACACACACACACACACACACACACACACACACTTCCTCAAAAGCAAACATTTAATATTAACGTAAATCGAGATAGATGAATCCCAGACCATCAATACATCTCATCCCTATCAATCTTCATTTCGACTTTCCTAGACTAAATCAATAGCAGCAACAAGATATTATTTTTTATCCTTAGTATTTACCTTCAACGATGGCTTTGATCTAATGGGATTGTACAATTCAAAATTAGTTCACACTTATTTAAAATCGATCAAAGCTTTTATTGATCAATCTAAAAGCATGAGAACTGCAGTTTTCATTTGCTTTTATTTTTAAGTGAGTTTTTTCTTCTATTATTTTATTTCAATTTTATTTTTTATTTTTTTTATTTTTTTTGGAGTATGTTTCTTTCAATGGTCTGTAAGACTAAGGTGTGGGGAAGAGGGGGTTTGCTTTTCCAAATTTTCCTTTTCTTTATTTTATTTTATTTTATTAGTACCATCATAGTTTCCAAAGAGTTTCATTGCAAATAATCAAAGTGATAGACTGAATATAACAATATGCATTAACGAGGAATCTGGTCTATTGTGATAATGAAAGGAATTCCATTTGAATTATGTCGACGGAATGGTGTTGTGTGGTTGACAAGGTGAGAAGAAAATAAACATCATATATACAAATCAACATTATGATGATGTTCTAAATGCTACTCTTTATGATTAAACAATAGAAGACATTTGCCATGGCAACGGGTCCATCTTAGATTCAACGAACTAACCAATTATTCAAAAGTGTTAATTAAATAATAATAATTACAAAATAGAACCTTTAGTTTATATAAATATTACGATGTCTGTTGTTTGTAATTATGTATCCTTACCGTTAGACCACTAATGTATTTATCTGCTTTTTATGCTTTTGATTATAATGAAGTGATTAAAGAGTGAAATACAAAGATGGGTACTGTAAATGAATCAATGTAAATCGATAAGTCAAATAAGGGACATCAATGCCTTCCCCCTTCGTTGGAAACACAAGAATTTAAAAATACTAACAGACATACTTTATTTTCATTTTTTGATTACGGGACAGGTTTGGAAAGGAAGTGGGATTAGGTGCAAAAGAACAACAAGATCTATTTACATGTATTATAATCTTCAAATTGGCGTTTGTTTCGTTAACGCCATTCTCTCATAATAATTTGTATTTTTATTGAAGTATGGTTCGGATGGAAATTGTTTGCGAGAGGACTGGTTGAAGTTTCAAGACACTGACGGCCTGTTCAGGCTGAGTTTAAGCTTAGCATCATTTGGTAAACACCCCATTTTTAATACTGCTATCTATTAGTGTTCAGATAAAGGCACACAAGCAACTCTTTTCCTTTCAATTTCAAACACAAATGAATCTCACTCACCACACTGCCATGATAAAATTGAAACAAATTTGAAAATGTATGGCAGAATATCATTTATTTCTAGGTTTGTATAAAAGTAAAACTGCAAGATGGGCACAGAAATCGCATCAAAATGGATTGTCATTATTCTCAACGATTGTTTTTATACTTCACTGAGAGTATAGTCAAAAAATATGGCGGCAAAATGACATAATTTACTCATAAATGACAAAGAAATTAGTATCGAAAAGAATAAATGTAGCATGATGATAAAATGTTCAAATGCGTATAGCACTAAATTAAATGTTACATACATATATTGATAGTCTATTATGTTTTCATCAAAATGGTATAATAGATGATAAGACAGTCAAGAAAAGGAACTCAATGGTAAAAAGTCAAATGTATTTGAGTCAAAAAATGAATGTCTCACAATGATACTACTACATTGTATATCAAAGGATGTAGCGTCATTACGCATAGCTCTAAGGAAAAAAATTCGGCCACTCGATAACGAAATAATAATCTATTAATTTGATTAATATCATAAAAGTAATTACATTAGTTTACAGATAAATTCTATTGTGATGATAGGAATGACAATGGTCTAAATAATGTTATATGATGAATATATTCCAATGAAAATTAGTAGTGATGATACATTATTTTATACACTCATGATTCATCGGAGGCAAGCAGAGGATTAACGCCCAAAAGGAAACTTTTTCCAGCAAGAGTTCTATAATAAATCAAAATTGATAATGATATGGACATGGCAAATGTTGATTAATTACCGGTACTGTCACCGTCATTTCTTTAATAGACTATTAATTTGGCAGAATTCGCCAACTATTTCTTAGCCAACTCTCTTGATAAATCAAGTGATAATTTAGTACAGACTCTGCAAAGAAATGTAAGATGTTTCTACGTAGTTCTTCTGGCATCAAGTGCATTTTATGGCTGAACTGACTTTGAGAAAATCGGATACACTTAGATTTTACGTCCGAAATGTGTATATTAAAGTCACAAAGAACGCTCGTGGTAAGGAGAAGCAAGCGGCTGATATCTTTAGAGATATCTTCACATGGCAGATATCTTTTAGAGGCACTTGTATCTTCAAGCTACTGATATATAGAGATATCTTTCTACACCCGCTCGAGTCATACGTGATAGGTAACTAAAGTGAATAATAAAAGAGAAAAACATAAAAAAGGATTTTATTTTTTTACTTCGCCTATGATCGTTTCTCGTATTATAAATTAGTTACAGCCTGTATATTGTATGATAAACCATCGTTAAACAAAGGATCAAACAAAATTTATATCGACAGGTACTACAATAGAATGAATCAACCAATAAATGGATACAAAAAATGGCTAATTTTCATAATAGCTTTCTGCATAAAACATATTTTTGAAATATTACAATTTTCATTGTGTTGGATGATTTGGTAATGCTCTTTCAATTTTATTTAATTGTTGACAAAACTAATTGGACTATACACACAAGTAATGTTTGTCTTAAGAAATTGTGTACACATGGCTATTTGCATAATGTTAACATTGCCCTACTGAAGAAAATTGGGATGGGAAAGGTGTGTGTGTTGTTTGTTTTTGTTTTTGTTTGTTTGTTTGTTTGTTTGTTTGTTGTTGTTGTTTTCTGGTTGTTGTTGTTTTTAAAAAGGGGGGGGGGGGTGTCTGAGTTGATCTGCTTTGTGTTGCTTTGTTTTGGGGATTGCTTTACTTTTGTTGTTGTTATTGTTGTGCTGAATTTGTTAAGGGGACAGAGAGGGAAAGGGAAAACGGATTTATCATATTATTTCTTCCCTCTTATTCTATAATTACACGTGTCTGTCCTTGGCGCGTCTTTCCGGGGTGGTACAGCCTGCCGCGTTTTGTTTTGTTTTATATTCGCTCACACTGAGCGCTCAAATCCACAACCTTTGCTCCGTTCGATCCTCTCCTCTCATCACAAAAGCGTCGAACACTAATTTATTATTTAAGTTGGCCACAGCCTCTGCTCCGTTCTGTGGACAGCATTAGTGATAGCTTGGAGTGTTCAACGCTTTTGTGATGAGCGGAATGGAGCGGAGCGCGGGCCGTGGATTTGAGTGTTTAGCTTTTACATATTATTATGTTTCCACGGAGTGGAGGTTGTGGAATTGAGTGTTTAGCTTTTCATATTATGTTTCCACGGAGTGGAGGTTGTGGAATTGAGTGCTATGGCCGTGTTGAAACCGTGGTAAATGAAGTCATTGACGATGGGCGTAATAAACACGGGCACATGTAAACCGAGGTTAAAGGCCTCTACTAAAGTGACAGGTTTATCTCAAACAAGTCTGGAAATTCATAACTAAGTCCTTTTACAACTATTGCTATCCAGACTTTTCCTGAATCAGAATGTTACTTTGGTAGCGGCCTTATATGATCACAGTCATGTTTTATAGATGGCACAAGCAATCAACAACATTACGTCACCACATACGGTCATCCAACCAGATTAAGATTGATAAAATAAGAAGAATACATATCCCTTAGTCAGGATAGTCAAAACTGTAAGATCACAATTACCATTAGTAGTTATTCCATGTTACTATAAATCGAGATACATGTAATTTAGCATCATTAAGTCGTTGACCTGTAAATCGTAACCATATATGCATAACGATCCACGGTTTTTCTGGGAAAAAGATAGTTGCATTCTCAATCCATCATGGAATACATTAATGTAATTAACAACTCCGGTTTCTTTTGTTAAGCCCAATATTGTCAGGTTGAGTCATGATGGGTTGACTATGCGTCTATTCTCTTCCACTTCATGAGAAAGGTGACATTTCATTGGGATATTCTGGTTACATGACAAAATGAACATTTCATTAGGTCCATCTAATCACATGATAAAGTTGATATTTTATTAGATCATTCTAATCACATGACAAAGTTGATAGTTTATTGGGCCACTCTCAACACATGATAAAGTTGACCTTTGCCTGGACCATTCAAAATACATGATGAAGTTGATATTTTAACGGACAATTCTAATCTCATGATAAAGTCGACATTTCATTGGGCCATTCTAAACGTATGATGTAGTTGACACTTTATTGGGCCATTCTAATCGTGTGACATCTAATCGCATGACAGATTTGACAATAGACATATTAATCACATAATAAAATAAATTTTGTTGGGTCTTTTAATGCCATACATCAAAATTGACATTCATTGAGTCATTCAAAATCATCTGAAAAAAATGATATTTTACTAGGTCATTTAAAATCGTATGACAACAATTATAATCCTTTTGATTACAAACTACGATATGTATGAAACTTAGATATCTTTTCTTTCGTTTAATTTGATGACATGAGAAGGTAGACAATAAGAAGAATGCCAGTCGCTCCAAATAAACAGCCGTTAGTGGTCGAGAGAATGAGTGCCCAGCCTAGATCCATCTTTAAGGGCACACCCGGCACATTCTCTCTGTTGGAGTAATGCACGATGGCAGCTGCTATCATGAAGCCAGCTGCAAATAGAAATATATTTATGTAAAGATGAGTTTGCAACTTGTTTCTCCACTTATGTGCACATCGCATACTTAAGAATTATTCTCCTGGTAGATGATTTCATCAAAGCATTCTTTTCAACTTCCTTGAGTTCATACAGCAAAGCATTCGATGAAAGGCTCTTTCGTGGTGGCTAGCAAACAAACTACAAGTATAATAATATTATCTTCTCTGCCTTATACGAATGATCTTTTTACATATGAGCGCTTTAAGCAAAAAAGCGTAAAGTTCTTTCCCAATGACTCGGCGTCCTTGCGGGAATAGATGTCGCAGCCTTCCGATTGAAAGCTAATCACGCAAACTACTTCACTCGTCTACACTATAATATTGTATTGCTTTGTTGTGTTGAATAACATTGTCATTATAACGTCTTGTCACAAAAGGAAAATTAGAAGGAAAAGGGGCAAGAGGGAGACAGAGAAAACATGTTGCAAGGCATGGAAAAGTGGATTGGAGCTGAGGACATCAACGACTTAATACGGACAAACCTTGATCGGGAAGTATGGAAGTACATGATCGCCAACACTTCTCAGCATGGAACTTGATGATGATGTTCAATAAGTAACATTCATTAATGGATGATGTGAAATGTTGATTAGTTGTTTGATGAATTATAATAATTTAAGAAAAGTTCAACAGAAATAAAGGAACACGATGCGAAAATGCAACCACAGCTAGCTGATAATACATGTATTATGCTGGGACAGCAAACCAGTGTTGTCTCATGCATTGTGGAGCTTCATAGTACTATGAATAGTATTCGTACATCCAAGGTCGTTAAATACACTATTGTAAGTTATTCAAAATGTGACCCTTCCTGTTCAGGACACGGGGAAATGTTTTATATGTGTGTAAATCTTTAATGTTATATTATACACATGTGTGTATATTGATTTTGATTTCTTTCATCATTGGTGTTTATATTTACAATGTTGTTGATGGTGATGACGATTATGATGATGATAATGTCTATAATGATGAGGATGATGGTGATAATGATGATGATGATAATGTCTATAATGATGATAATGATGAGATAGAGGATGATGATGATGATGATGACAATGTCCATGAGGATGATAATGATGATGATGATGTTAATGTCTATAATGTCGATAATGAAAACGATAATGATGATGATGATGATGATAATCATAATTTCCATGATCATAAAATTGATGATGATGATGATGATGATGATGATGATAATGTCTATAATGGTGATATAATGATGATGATGGTGATAAAGATTGTGATCATGAAGATAAAATAAATAATTGTAATTATGATGATAATGATGATGATGATGATGATATTGATGATCATGATGATGATGATGGTAATGTCCATAATTGTAATAATAATGATGATGATCATGATGATGATAATGATGATGCTGATGACGATGTTGTTAATGAGGATGATGAAGAGGATAATGTCCGTAATTTTAATAATGATGATAATGATGCTGATAATGATGATGATGGCCATAATTGTAATGATGATACCAATGATGATGATGATAATGTCCGTAATTTTAATGATGATGATAATGATGATGATGAAGATGATGTCCGTAATTGTAAACATGATGATAAAGATGATGAAGTTGATAATGTCCGTAATTGTAATAATGATGATAATGATGATGAGGATGATGAAAATTATATAATATCTCACCTGTAGCCCAACAAGTGGCAACAATCACCAGTCTCAGTTTATCCCCCAAAGGCGGTTTCTTCATAGCTAGTTGCAAAATCATGGCAACCACGCAGCACAAACCGAACACCATGGAGACGGCCTGTAATCCTGCCGCCGTTTTCTGCCAAGTTTCAGCTGAGACGGGAGAGAAAAATTACTTTTTTAAGTAGATATAGATAATGAGATTTAATTGATTAAAATTAATTAAAGAATCTTACGAGGCCATTCTATCCGATACCCCTTTTAAGACCAAATTTTTAAGGTAACGTTTTGAGGACGAAACTATTTATCGGGGTAAATAATTGTTTAGGGTGAACCCTAATTTTGCAAAATGCCATGCCCGTAACACTATACTCTGTTTTAAAGTAAGACTATATGATGCTCCGGTGAATTGTTTTCTACTTAATAAAATTCATTCCGAAAATATCCAAACATAACATGAAAACCAACAAATAAAAAATGAACAACAAAACGACTGATGAAAAAATATAAAACTCAACCGATCATACAACAAATATGTTACATGACAAATTCTTTTGAAACCACATAATATATTATATAATCCCCCATCTACTCCCAAAGTCTAAATTTGTGAAAGCATGCGATACACCGTAATAATAATAAAGTTTAATTTAAATGATTTCTACAACTTACGTTCTGTATCAGGATCACAGCCATTGATGTCATCACAAGCATAAAATATTCCTGAGGGAAAGAGAAAGAAGAACAATGGTAAGAAGGTTATAAGAAATTGTGTTTTTACGCTGCGCCTATTATATCCACTGCATAATCGTGATCGTGGCGCTTTATATTTGCATTTTACTGACCGACAGCAATACAGAACAGGTAGGATAAGACTAAGACTTGTTGAGTAGCTAAACGCGAATACATAATATAATGAAGACGCTGACAGCGTTGTTTGAATGGCCAGGCAAGCATGAATACATCTACTTAGAGTGAAATAATAGGAGACCATGGTTTTATTCCAGGAGAAAAATAAACACAAGTGGAGGCGAGATTCAAAATCGACACTTTCTACTTCTTCTTGCGATATCCTGCCATCATGCTGGCGATAATTGCAGCGTTATGCTATCCTACACGGATTGAAAATGCTCGCAATTTCTTGCCGACATTATTTCCTCAGTAAGTTCATTCCTCTCTTTGATAGTTCTTATTACTCTATCTTCGTTCCTTCTTAAAGTAAAATAGGTTAGGTACGGTCTATTCTGAGTCTCCATATGACCATAGGGCCTACCCAATTCTCTGTCAAGGAGGCCAAGTGGCTCAGTCGCTATATCGTCCGGCTGCCAAACTGCGAGCCACGGGTTCAAACCCCCAGACCCAGCAGATTTTCTTCTTCTTCTTGTGGCTTCCCTGTCGGCCAAGCAGTGAATGGGTATCTAAATCTCTTTAGATCCGGCGTCTGTAAATTTAACGAGGAAAGCAATCGCAAACTACGAAGCCCTATAACTTAATTCCGATTTCCTCAAAGCTCAGTAATGTGTATGGAAAACGGTTATATCCCTATTGACTTTGAGCATAGACTTGTAGTAACATTAATTGTAGTCATTCGGGTAACGGATAACAAAACATGTATCCTTCCCTTCTCTACAAATGATTAGAAGAGACAGGGAATATCCGCTTTAACTTTATCTTTTAATACCCATAGTTGCTAATAGCATTATCAATTGTATCAAAATAATATTATAGTTGTTTGTAAACAGTAAAGATAATTAACAGGGTGAATTAATAGTCACATGATTATATTTTTTACCTATTCGGACGCCAATGGGTCCTAACATGACAGTTAACCAATGAGAAAAGGAAGATGCCACCACGGTTGAAATAAGAGTCAGGCAGGAAACGAGCAATGCCACTATAAGGAGTGGGCTATTTTTAGCGGATGTCAATCTTTCAGATGATGCTCCATCGGCATCAAAGTGCTCAACTTTTGTCATCTTGTATGGTGAAAAAGTTTGGCTGGTTTCTCGTCAGATCGGAAGGGTGATTCTCACTTGACTGAAAGAAACAAAAATAAAAAATAGGATTTTAATTATTAATTTTCGCGTGGAATTGATTCATTTTAAACTTACACGTATTTTTTTTTATTTTTAATTTGAATGCAAACGTCTTGGCATGTCTTTAGATTGATGCTTTAGTATGATAAAGTTGATAAATTAGCCAAATAAGGTAGATTATCATTAGGACGTAATGACTCACTCTTCCTACAACATGTTTTTCGTGTTATGAATCTATTAAAAGTCTCGGTGGGTAAGAGCAGTAAAACTGTATATTATAATCATAATAATAGATCTATGGTTAAAGTCTAAAGTTGATAAATCAAGAGATTTAGAGAGATCAAGTAAAATGGACAAAACAGAGGCAGATGGAGATTCACCACGAAGCCCTATGCTCCTCGAGGAGCTCAAAGGAAATTTAGTGAGGTGAAGTGTATAAACAAGTGATCAGATCCCCCCCCCCCTCCTCTCTCTCTCTCTCTCTCTCTCTCTCTCTCTCTCTCTCTCTCTCTCTCTCTCTCTCTCTGTAGTTTGTGTGTGTGTGTGTGTGTATGTGTGTGTGTGTGTGCACAAAAAGGGAAAGACATCGGCGATCATTTATCGCCACTGGAGTTAGACTCTTTAATTATAATTCCCATGCATGATACTTCAATAATGTCATTTGCTCGATTATCAAATTAAAGCTAATATTGACTTTAGACCCGTGTTTCTATGCCTTTTCATATTTTTCCAATTTTCTCATATTTCCATGAATGTACGATTCATCCCAATTGTCTTTTAACGCAACTCCTACATTACAGATTGACCTCTTAGAAATTATATTTTTAGATCAAAATTATATATAACATATATAAACACGTATACACTTACTGTTAAAATGTTCGCTTCTGCATGTTAAGAAAGTGATATAATACTGCTTTTAATGATTTTTCTACTATAATTTATGTATTGAGCTTTTTTTGACCTGACTTGCCATTTGTAATTGTAATTTTAGCTCTATCTCTTTAATTACTCATTCCTTGATACCACGTCTGTAAACCCACTTTCCTCAAGGATGAATTATGATTTAATTTAACATATCATTTGAATACTTTTATGTTTACATGATATTAGTTTAGTAATAGAACAATATTATACTATTGATAGGCGGAATGGTTTTTTTTTAATAACTACTATTTCATTGAACTTATAGGTCGATTGTTGTTTTACAATATTTTTGTTACATAATGGTATGTGAGTATACTAAAACGGCAAATAGGATAATTGATATTATATTAGAAGCTTTCATGGTTTGTATACTCAGACATTTATAGTATTATATAAAGCTACTGTACATCCTGTTCTGGAGTATGAAAATTGTATATGGTGTCCATTGTTCAAACGTCAGTCTATTTCAATTGAATGTGTCCAACGACGTGCTACTCGACTTTTGCCATCCATAGCACATCTACCATATTTGGATGGATTGAAATCATTGGCTCTTCCATCTCGCACAATTTATAAAATTGTCCATGGTCTATCTGATCTTGATTATATGGATTTCTTTAGATTTCTTTTAGCACTTTACCAGGGGTGACAGATCTAAGATCTATATTGAGGGCAGTGTTACGAACATCAGAAAAAAAAACTCATTCATTTGAAGAAAAGCAAAGACATGAAATAGTCTTACTTATTGCACACACAAAAACAACAACAAAAAATACCAAATTAAAAAAACAACCTAAAGTTCTCTTAACTGTTTTAAACATTCTCTTGATGTAGAATTTAGTTAATTATAATATGTATGATTATGATTATTAACTTGATCAATTGATGTATTTACAGGACATCTAAAGTCATTGGGTTTCTATATCTCCCTTAACCACGATAATAATAAGATAAGATAAGAATGGTAAACGTTTCGAACGTAAGCCCTATAAAGTTGTTTCGTTATGAATTGTTTAATTCATTACTTCAGTAGCATAGTAATAAGTATGGGTGTTGATACCCAACAGAGGTTTGGTATGGTTTGGTTTGGCTAGGTTTGGTTCAGTTCAATCTGGTCCAGCTTTAGTCCAGATTTGGTTCAGTCTGGTCCAGCTATAGTCCAGGTTTGATTCAGTTCACTCTGGTTCAGCTTTAATCCAGGTCTGATTCAGTTCAGTTTGATCCAGCTTTAGTCCAAATTTGATTCAGTCTGGTCCAGCTTTAGTCCAGGTTTGATTCAGTTCAGTCTGGTCCAGCTTTAGTCCAGCTTTGATTCAGTCTGGTCCAGCTGAGGTCCAGGTTTGATTCAGTTCAGTCTGATCCAGCTTTAGTCCAGATTTTGTTAAGTCTGGTCCAGCTTTGGTCCAGATTTTGTTAAGTCTGGTCCAGCTTTAGTCCAGCTTTGATTCAGTCTGGTCCAGCTGAGGTCGAGGTTTGATTCAGTTCAGTCTGATCCAGCTTTAGTCCAGATTTGATTCAGTCTGGTCCAGTTTTAGTCCAGGTTTGATTCAGTCTGGTCCAGCTTTAGTCCAGATTTTGTTACGTCTGGTCCAGTTTTAGTCCAGATTTGATTCAGTCTGGTCCAGCTTTAGTCCATATTTGATTCAGTCTGGTCCAGCTGAGGTCGAGGTTTGATTCAGTTCAGTCTGATCCAGCTTTAGTCCAGATTTGATTC
>JASKDV010194208.1:0-11341 GCA_032466395.1 Aegires albopunctatus
TTATTATTATTATTATTATTATTATTATTATTATTATTATTATTATTATTATTATTATTATTATTATTATTATATGTGTAATAAGTCCCTCACTTCGTTGCAGCAAATTCATTCATGTGTTGTCGACCTTATATGTCATGAAGAACTCAGATTGTGACTCAGAAACTTCGAGTCATGTATAGATTTAGGTTTTTTATTACGTGCATATTTTTTTAAAATTTTTTTTAATAAGAGTCACTGTGGCCCAGACCAAGTATTCTTCTTACGATCCTCTTCTTCTATGTCTGAGCTTGGGCATGAGGTCACACCGGGTCACATGATGACAGCGATCACACCACAACCTAACCATTATGATTGATTGGTTTTGTCCATGATTGTTCAACCATGAATGTGACCTCATAAATTGTTGCCCGAAGGGCCAATCAGGTTTCAGGGTTATAAGGTACTGACCATGGAATTACACACTCAATTATGCAAACTATCAAAATAGTGATACTAGACTTAGAATTAAATGTAGATTAGTTCTATGAAAAAAATCTGTTCGTTTTTCCCCTTTTATATTGATAGATAGGAGAAGTAAGCTCATAATTTATCTAACTAGGAAAGAATAATCAGGCTAGTATTTTTTGGAACCTAGTTATTCCTGCTGCAAAAGAATGTATCTGGCAATACAAGCTCGTGCTTGTCATGTGATTCTTCCTTTCTAGTTTCTATGAGTTGAACGAACGCCGAACTAAAGTTTAGGTCCGAGTAGAAGATCTACACAATTTCGGAATTTCCTGGATTCTTAAGCTTCCGTGTACAAGACCGGCCCAAGATCGAGTTTTAGACTTAATTAACACACTGACCATCATCGTCCAATAGGCCTTAATCAGACAATGTATTCCATTCTTAGTTTTGTTTTTGTCATTTCAATTGTTTTAGCTACAGGATCATGTGCCACTATAGATAAGCCTTATTACCATCAATGCCAAGGTAGGTTATCAGCCTCTCCTCCCCTAACCCCTAACCCCTCCCACCCCACCCCCTTCATTTTCTCTCTTTCTTAAGATAGAGATCTAAAGTCAATGTATCCCCAGTGACACAGCACCCCCAGTTACACGGAGCCACCGAATCTAATGTATAAACACCCCTCTTGATTTGAACACTGACTGAGTTCAAGGGGAGGCTTTCCATACCAACCACTATCTAAGGGGATTAAGTTGGTGTGATAAATATTGAGTGTAAAGTAATCGAAGATGCTGTTTTTGTTAGATTGTTGTAAAAAAATCTATTGCTAACCCTACCCTGATTCCCAATTGAGTCCCTAACCCTAACTCTGCCTAGTTTTTTGTTAGAGTTGCAGGCTTAGCTCTATCGTTCCGATTACTACAGTATCGTCTGCAATTGAGCTTTGGTGGTTGGTACGGAATTTCTCCCGCATGCACAGTTTTGACATTGTAAAGCGCCTAGGATAGGCTTACACACAGTTACGGCCAAGTCTCGTGGGGTGCGAGATTGCCATCTTGCCTGAGCCTGAGCCTAGGCCTATGATCATGTCACAATAGTTTGACAAAGTTGCCTCTGACACTAGCCTAGGCCTTTTCTACAGACGACTCGAAATGCCTAGCCTTGGCATGGTGACACAGGCGATATTCCATGACATGTTTTCCCATTCGATAAAAAAGCCATCTCGCTTGGCCGTTTCTCATTCCACGAAACATCTCGCCTGGGCGGGCTTGACAATTAGTTTTAAAAAACTCTCAGGCCTAGATTCTAGTAGATATGCTACATGTATGCATTTATGTTACATTTCTTTATTATTGTTATAGTAGCCTAGGCCTATTTAAAAATTGAAAATGTTTTCTTCCTCTATCTGATTCTAAGAATGAAACAAACTCTGAAATGCATTGTAGCTTAGACTATCAATATGTAGATGTGGGTTGGCTTGACCTACTTTCGACATCAAATTATATACAAATAATATTTTACTTTTAAAACTATTTGATTACGCAACTCATTAAGATATGGAGGGGGAGGGGAGAAAGTTATGATGAAGGAATGCACACATTGCATTGATGGAGCTAAATCGTCGCTGGTTATGATTACATTCAACGAGGAGCTGGGTTTTTTGGCTATTATTGTAAGTGGTGACCTTTATACTTCAAACTTTTAATGAAAGTTTGAATAGTTGTTTCGCAATATTTTTTTACAGTCTCGAAAAAGGCATCCCAATTGTTGAACGGCATAAAGCTGCAAATAGGCAATGGACGTATCCGTGTTGCCATTTTTTATATGAAATGCGTTCGGTTGCCTCGCCTGCGTCAAATTTTGCAGTCACACGTGCGCAACGACAACGCATGCGCAGAATCGAGGAATCCCAGGTGAGTTCCGGACAGAAAAGCCAGGATGGGCATGCGAAGCGTCTAGGCGAGGTGAGAACTCACTTCGGGGGAAAAAGTTCTTTACCTGTCTAAACAAAAATTTTCACATAAATAAGTAGGGCTCAATGAAAATAAGTAAGCTGAAAATCATGCTCTGGGTCACTGGAATACCATGTCACTGGAGGTACATTGACTATAAAACTAATATCTAGAGCATATTTAATAAGTATTATTTCTGAGTTTGTGATTTCAAGTATCTTTGTGTTGTACAGACCTTAAAATTCTGCATTATCTTATCTTCAGGCCCTCAGTTGTCTACCCTCAACAATGTAAAGATTAGTGGTTGCTCTGGACCACCATGCCCGCTGAAGAAGGGTACCAATGTATCAGTCTCCATAGACTTCACACCCAGTAAGTAATAAGACTAAGATAAACATTGCATTTAAATGATAGGACTAAATACATTTTATGTTTCTTGAACAATACTTCCTAATTTGCTTACTTATACCCAGTGGCTCTCTGGGTGCCAACTTTGGCCGGATAATGAGATGATTGGAACAATGAATGGCTGGCCAGTCCCATTGAAATGTATGCAATCGCCCAGCTGGACCAATAACAAGGCAACAAGTCTTTTGGTAAGGATAGGCATTTGAAATGGATGGCCACAATTACTCCTTAATCTCTGCCCATTTTCCTTACCAACCAGTGAACCAGTTTCTCAATCTCACAAAACTGACTCACATAGGATGATAAGAAGATATGACAAGTAGTATTACTTTGATGGGAAATGTACAGCTAATTTCCTAACTTCACTAGCAAAGGCCACTGTATAAACATGGCATTAGTAACATCTTTTGCTTATTTCAGTATTAAAATGGCTAAAACACCCAAACACATTCTTCTACTAATAACATTACTAGAGCAATGTTACAGCACTTTGGAATACATGTACTATTATTGCATGATGATACAGTGCAGCCGTCTTATAACAACATGTTTGGGGCGACTGATATTTTGGTGCTATTATAACCAAAAGTCAGCAGATCTGATCAATAGATGCAATGAAAAAAGGGAGATCACTCAGAAAGACTAGAAAATATAGCCATGGAACAAGGTCAATCGTTAACTGATTTGGCCTTTAAAAGAGACTAAGATTATATACAGAGTATTTTCATTGGCTGTGATTGCCTCTTCTAAGCATTTTGAATTTTATTGGTCGGCAAGCAAGGTTTTTCATTGGATTGCTATTTTGGCTTAACATTGCAGACTTTGACCAAGTCAGGATGTCGGTATAAGCAGGATTGTCAAATTTCATGTCACTGTATCAGACATTTCATTACTAATGATATATATGATATAAGAAAAACACAGCACTTTGATACAACATCGCTATAAGCCTTATGTCGGTATATCTGATGTCGTTATACATGTACTTTGGCTGCACTTTAATTTCACACTTTACTGTACTTTACCACATGAATGGGCTTTTCCACCAGCTGTGCCTTTTTTTAATGATGTCTGGTGGATTGTTGAATTTGTTTCCTGATCCCTTTGTGAACTTTGAATTCTTTGTAGAATATTTGCCAAATGACTTAATTAACAATATATTCATATCTATGAAATTTCAAAAATCTAATGAATAAATTGCCTTTCTACCTATTCCATTACAAGACTACTCTTTATAAAACCATTTTTTGTCATGTTAATGTTTTAATTTTGGGCAGTCTATCTTACATGTTAATAAAGGTCCCCCTGTATAAAAGTGTAGTAAGCTCAATCAGAAGGCCAGGTCCAAATACTCTTGATAATCATTGTCAAATCTGAATTAATAATTATGAATCTTTCCACTTCAATTTTCTTTGTCTAATATGCAAACTATTACAAACAATTTATCTCTAGGAGCAAAAACATTATTTTAACTCTTTCAGCCCGAACGGCCGCTGACCGGTAAATCTTACTGGATCGACGAGCGGCTGTGTGTACTATAGGCCTAATAAAGAAAATAATACATGTGAAAACCACGAAACAACTACAGTACGATGTTCTACGATAATTGTTCTTTCGATTACTGGTCATTTGGCCCTATAGAGATATTCCAAATTACGAATAATTGAGAATGTAAACAAAGCATTGAGCGTTTCATTCAAACTTCTATGGTTTTTTTTGCGCAGTTATGTGCTTTGATTATCAATCATACTGAGCTATGTAGGGTATTTTCTGAACACCTGATACTTTTTCCTGATGGATATACATCACATGAATAGAACCATAACAATTTCAAGCCCATATGCAAGTATTTTATATTTTTTACCACTAATTGAATGAAATTCCTTGCTTTTTTTTGTTTTGTTTCCATAAATGCAACTGTATGTTTATTAGAAAGGGTTTGATACAAATTATCACAAACAATACAAATATAACCCTTATCTTCTCAGTTCACAACCTTTTGACCTTTTTGATCGCATTTTTTTCTTTCCCTTTACATAAATAGTTTTAAAAATCAGAGAGGGTGTACAGCAGCAGATCTGGCCGAACTTGCAGACCACCCAAATTTGCCTTTATACCTTCGAAGATCTAAAAACCCATCACCGAAAATTGGACATGGCAATTCAGGCTTTCCCCTGCCCATCTCAGATCTCAATATCTCAGTGCCTCACCCATGTGATTTGCCTCCATCCCATCTACCCCATCCAGATCATGCAAAATATAACAAATTTCCCTATGTCAACCACATTATTTGTGACCAATCTTCAGTTCATCCAAGCGATAGGACAGGATACAGTGGTGTAACTATGAATGGGATCTCTATTAACCACATGCAGTCTAGATTAAACCATAGTGGTGACACGGACATATCAGAAAGCCTCTCTAGTGAAGGTTCTTTAAGTTGTGGTGACATGGATACTTTGCCATCGGTATACAGGCCCAAAAGACCAGCTAGAACTATGGGGGAAGTTTGCCTTACAGAAGAGGATTCTGGAGACCATGGCCCTTATACTACTAAACGAAGATGTCTTGGTAAGTTAAATTTTTAAAGTGCATTGAAACAATCAGAGTTAACACACCATGGTATTGTGCTAAGGCAGGTAATTGGTGGTTGTTACAATATTCACCTTAATTATTATTAACCATGGTTTTTGCTCCAATTTTGTCTATATGTGGACATCTTCAATTTGCTGGATTTTGTGAATGTGTATAAAATCATTTATTTTAGCAATATATACTCCAGAATATTTTTTCTTATTAGATTTTATTATGGAATTTGCATCATGATTGTTTGTCTTAAAGTCCTCAGTTACCAATATAAGTAAGATAGGAAGACCGCAAAGGTTTTTTTTAACAATATAATTTTGATTGCCAACCTCT
This sequence comes from Aegires albopunctatus, assembly GCA_032466395.1. NCBI lineage: Eukaryota > Metazoa > Mollusca > Gastropoda > Nudibranchia > Aegiretidae > Aegires > Aegires albopunctatus. The sequence continues at coordinate 5,730 of JASKDV010194208.1, forward strand.
CATGGCAGTAACTCATGATTCTTAGAACCAGTACTAAATCTCATTCGATTGATATTGAAATAATCCTTGGCAACGGGCCTTGATGTCATTCTATGAAAATATAACACATTTATATTTTATGTCTTTATTTCAATAACAGGATTTGGAATGGAGGAGTGTTATCCTGAACACAATGTTTTCAATAATAATAATTCACTCTCTTCATATAATGGTTTTTATACAAATAATGTGGACACATCACATCCTTTAACCACTTCTTCAGGTAAGTACAATGCAATCAGCATAGGCACAGTAGCTGTTACATTTCAAATAATGGTTTGGTGTTATAGATGATTTAAGAAAGAAATGAAAATAAATATTGTGAATATAAACAATAAATGAAATAAAATAAATTCCACTTTTGCATTCTTGAGAGGAATTTTGTCAATTGGTTTTATGGTCATCAGCATCAGCCATAAGAACAGTACACCAACGTAGGCAATTTGTGTAGATAACCTATTCCAAGTCTTAACCATGGTGTAAAAAATGAGATTCAAACCATGATCTTTTGCTTGCTAGTCCAACAGCTTGTTCCTTGGCCACTGTGATACTCAATTGCCAGACATGTCCATGATATGAGATTATAGACTTTGGTGAATGATGGTTCACCTCTTTTTCAGCTTTTTTATGAACCATGAACTTATTTTATGATGAGCTCTGTAAAAGCCTGTCTATAAATATTTACTCAGCTAGTATGTTTTCAGAATTTTTACTATGTATGCAAATCCATGGGGAGAAAGATTATCAGTTGTTCAGACTATTTTCTATTTATTCTTGAATTAAAAATAAAAAATTTCAGATGATTTTTACACTAGCAAATATAATGTATACATATATATATAATTCTTTTTTTTTTCTTCTTTTTTTTAAATCTTAAAATTTTATTTAGAAATCTACACATTTATCTTTTTCGCAGCAGTGTTTCCTGTCAAAGCTCAGCATGGACTTACTTTAACATCATCATCATCAGAAATGGAACACCACGAGACCGTTACAGCAGAGCAAGGCTATGATAGTTCAATGATGTGTGCTATGCATGACATAATGTCTTGATAGATTTGTTGTGTTTGTTATTTAATGAACCTTCAACACCATGCATTATCTCAACACAATTTTCTCTGACAGGCCTTGCCTTCCATTTCTGAATATCTCTTTCTATATATGATGCAGTGGTGAGAAATATGAAATCTTCGAGGATTCCTATCAGCATCATGCTTCTGTCTCAAGTTGCTTTTTTACCTATTTTTTTCTATTAAATACATATACATATATTATGCCTCTTTAAATTTACTTAAAATTGTAACAACATATCTAAATTATTATTTTTACATGTCAAAGAAATCTCAATAGGTGCGGTGCCTATGTTGTTATCATATTTTATACATTATTTGCTTTTTTGAATTTGAACTATTGTAAATATTGTGTTAATGTAAGTCTCTATCTTTATTTATTATGTAATGTCATCATGCATATTTTAAACATCTTAATTACAGTACATTTGGTGGAATGGGATTACACTTAAACATGAAGATGATATTAAAGAACGTTAAAAATGTTTTGGGGCATTTTACATAGGAAAATTTCAGTTTTAATCAAATTTAGGCAATATTCTGCTTTAATTACTTTTTATAATACAGTGTCATTGTTGAATTTTTATCTATATCCATTTAAATATTGAAAGTGAGACTACTTGATGATCTTATTGAATGTGTTAAGTCTCAAAGAAACTTTTGGTATAGTTTTTAAAAGAGAATTATGTAGTCCTATAATTTGAAAACGTTATAATCCTGGAGAATGTTGACATTTCATGGCAGAGGGCAGCATCACTAGATCACACCAGTCAAAGTTCCATGTAACTTAATTTTGTTTATATTTTTATTGAATCTATGTACAGCATTTTATTGTTTAATGGTTCAATATTTTTCTCTTGAAATTGTATTGATTTGATTTTTATTATCACTTTTAAATAAATTTTTTAATATCAATCTCAGCGATTATTTTGCTAATGATCTCGTCGTTTTTTAATGCTGTTTTTAGTAAATCACATTTTTCATTAGAACAGTTTCACATTTCATAGAATCGTTACTGAGCAGGACATGGTTGCCTTGTCAGATGTGTATGCAGGAAGATATGAAAATATTCCCCAGCAAGCCATGGCATTTACAACCGTCCATAGGTCATTGGTGATGTGTCTTTCAGTAAGACACTTTTCTTACTTCACTCATGTTGGTTATGGATGAGTACTTACACATCGTCGTCTGGATTCTAGTAAAGAAATCAATCATACCTTATAGGCTGTAAGTAAATGACCTATGTGTTCTGCATTGCTGTTGGTCAGATTGTGAAGGATTATGATGAGCTCAGCTACGTTATAGATTGGAGTGCTATAAATATAAAGTGACTTTATGAAACTTGAAACGAATAAAAGAACTATTAGATTTTGGCTCAAAAATAAAAATACATTTTTAAAATTATTTTTACCTTGACTGTCTAAGATAAGATAAGATAATAACATAGCAATCTTGCTGTGGCCAAGATTGGAATGTTGAGTAGAGATATCAAAATTCATTTGTTGCATATTATGTATGTCTGTCCTGTGAGAAATACTTACAAAAATAAACATTTGAACATCACTCTTTTTTAAAACATTTTCTCTTGTGATTCACTTTCCATTACCTTGTATTTGGTTTAATGAATTATTATTCCCAACTTATGTAGTTGGATCATAATACATATGTATCTGTCTGAGGAAAAATATGTAAGAAGCCTTTCCTGGTGACTAAATCAAAATTAATTAAGTTTTAAAACCTCAAGTCATAACATTGGCACAGACTTCTTTTGAATTTTACTAGTAATCTGATTGATGCTCTCAATTTGAACAAGCAGTGTTGCGATATCCCTGGGTAAGGGACTGTCATTAGGTAAATGCAGCCACTGCAATTTTACTTCTTTTTTTGCAACACCTTTCTGTATGTGAGTTATTTTCTTGGCACAAGATATTTTTCCCCCAATTGCACCATTTGACTCGACATCATTGCCTCGAAGTAGGCTGGTAATCAAAGGTTCCTGGTTAAATGTGCTCAATGCGCTTTACAGTTGCTCTCATACACAGAGGTGCGACCCGATGAAAGGCGCTTCACTCTAGCATACTGACAAGGTCTTCCTCTACTTATTATAGCCAGGTACCCATTTTACACCACATGGCGAGGAAATGCATGTAAAGAGTCTTTCCCACGAACTCAACTGGGGTTTGAACCTGGGACCTTTCAATCACCAGCCTTTCCACTTTTGAACATAGTTTAAGTTTAATGTAACTGCACCTTTGACAAGATCCACGTACAGGTGTATAAATGAGTACCAGTTTTATAAATTTGCAAACAAGGCAACATTCTCAGTTGAGAGGGTCAAAGACAGAGTGGGTAGAATGGTTGTCATGATCATAGCTGAAATCTGCTTCTCAGATAAGATTCAAAGATTTACCCACCTTTTTAAGTGGTGCTATAAGGTATATAAGGAAGAGAAACAAACCCTTGAACACCATACCCATCATCAAATGTTAATTTATTTTCATAGGTATACACCATTACATGTATATATATAAATGCTACAAATTATATGTATTTTAATTTTATAAAGAATGGTTGAATATAGTAAATACCATATCTTTTATTATTTTGATAACAATTAATACAGACATAATTTATATATTGAGAGCTGTCAGTGATAGAGTTACATGTATTATGAAACCAGATTTAACATTGACACTTATATCATTGTATTTTCTAAGATATTATAGTTAGAGTTCAATGACCATAAGTATATACAACAAATTATTTGGTCAGTAGTGACAAAACCTTTTAACTTCTTATAACTCTTGTATTTTGAGATGCCACTGTGATAGGAAGGATAAAACAAATGTGTGGTGGCCCAGGAAAGCCTGGTCAAAGTCTCATGGATTCCTTTGATTTTAAAATATCGGGCTTCAAAGGCAAAACTCATTGATTTATTGCCAAGACCCAATCATCAAATTTGTTGTCCATTTTACCCCTGGCTCTAACACAGATAATTTCATGAAGTAAAGTGCATTGTGCTCAGAATTGAACAGGGGAAAATTGGTATCAATCACTTATGATGGTCAGGGAGATTTGATAGTAGATTTGATAGGAATGGTTAACATAACACATTGAAATAAATCTTTCTCCTACTGATACTCTTTCAAGCAACTAACTAGGATCTTGGTTCTGCATTCCACAATCATATTCAAGGCAATTTGTTATATTCCTTAGATTAGTCTTGATGTTTCAATCATTTCTTTAAAATTTGTTTCCAGAACCCAAATTTGATTGGAACTTGTTACAGTTACAGTACTAGTTGGCTATAAGCACGTCTTACAAAAGCACGGATCACCTAAACGTACGCTGTCACTGTCTAACGGATTTTTTGCTATATAATTATAATCTATACGTGCATAAGCATGGCTACACCGCACATAAGCAAACTCAAATTTCCTACATTCATTCTCCATCCCCCAAAAATTCTAGATAACAGACACTAGACACTTCTAACTTCTAAGGGGTGAACAGGACTGTTTGGGAGAAAAAAAAAATCACCTCGTACACACTCTATTGCCTTATCAAATTTGTGACGTGTTAAAAATATGGAAAATCCAGGTGCTGTATGTAGTGTTAAACCACGTGTTACTTCATGATGGTGGTAGTTATAATAGTTATATTGCCGACTGCGTGTGTAGAGAGAGAGAGGGAGAGAGAGAGAGACTTAGTCTTGCGAAGACCAGATACGTGTAATTAGGATAATAGCTCAACAAGGTGCGAGGACTGTCAACTGCTCGTTGTCTGTTCATTGTGTATGTGTACAAATTTACGCATTTATTCTGTGTGTGTGTGGGAGGTGATTAAATCAATAAAATTATGTTTATAAAACAAGACCAAACAATAACAACAGTTCACACTCCGTAAATAGGCCTACGTAGTATAAGTATAAGCCCATAATTACAATTAAGGGAAGCAACCTAAAAATCGGTATCAGAGGGTGCAAATTTGAAATTGTCGACTTAAAGTAAAGCATCGGCGGCTATAACTAACTACAAGCATGCATTGCCTATAAGCAGGGCTCGGTCCTCGACCGACTACCGTCATTATAGCCGACTAGTACTTGTTGTACAATACACGTACATGTATATCAATTGTGTGAGTGCGCATGAAAAGCTGCATCTCGCAAAAGCTAATTTCATGCCAGGACCTTTCCAATTTCCAAAGTCGAAATATGATATTTCAAGGGAAATATTTGGTTTTATAACGGAATCTGATAGTGACAGTCCAATTATCAATCTTGATCTTGTTAGTAGAATTATTACATTAATAACCTTCAAAAATGTTTAATTTTTGTATTTTTGTGAGGCAATATATTTCCTTGTATTGTTGTTTAACAACTTTAAAATCAATTGTCTCTGAATTGAAATTTGCTTCGTAACTTTGTAATCTAGAAAGATAAAAGAAAAGGCATACAAAGCTCTAGTTCGGCCTCTTGTTGAATATGCTTCCATTGTCTGGGAT
>JASKDV010194219.1:0-11341 GCA_032466395.1 Aegires albopunctatus
CTCTCTCTCTCTCTCTCTCTCTCTCTCTCTCTCTCTCTCTCTCTCTCACACACACACACACACACACACACACATGTGCTGTTACCTACTCTTCTCTACATGCAGAGACGACAAACACACCCACCACTTAACACTTTTCTATCGCGTTCACAATCAGAGTCCAACAAGTTACATTCCCTCTGTCACCTTCTGGTCCTAATAATCTCCCTTCTCATGTACACATGGGCCTACGTAATACTAATAAGTGTACAACGTTAGCACCTGGCTATCAGACAATGCCAAGGAATGTTTTCTGATCAGAACAAACGGTGTCCACCCCTCAGAGGTGTCTGTTGTCTAGAATTTTTGGGGGGATGGAGCATGGGTGTGGGAAATTTGAGCGTGCTTATGCACGTATAGATTATATAGCAAAAAATCCGCCAGACAGTGACAGCGTGCATTAAGGATATTCATGCTTTTGTAAGGCGTGCTTATAGCCGACTAGTACTGTATTGCCTTCTCTATTGAGACTCTCACCTGTCACTGTTATGTTTGTAGGTATTTGAAGAAATAAGTAGTAAGACAACGTTTCAAGAACAAGGCATGGTTTTATTCAGAACAACTAGTCCAAACGGAAGAGCCAGAACAAAACATAAGTATAGAACTCTTCTTATGTGGAAATATGTAACAAACACTAAAATCACTTGAATGTACTCGGTATTACAAATTTAGACACAATGTTATTACAGTCACTTTACCGTTTATTGAGATTACAGTATGCATCAGAACTTTAATGCTTCCTTTATCTATTTTGTTTTCTTTCAAAGTGGTGCTGTTGTTACAATGGAATGTGTTGAAAAGATTATTAAGAAAGACATGGTGGATCCAATTTGTGGCAAGAAAATGAAGGATAAAGACATTATTCCCCTCCAAAGGGTAATGTTGCAAGACTGTACCCTTTGACAAAGAATAATTCAAGAATATTTATTTATTTGTAATAGCAATTTTTATGAAAGTTGATATATATTGCCTTTTTGGCAAAGTTCTTCCTGTATGAACAGTAACATCAGTTTGTTTGTTTTTTTTATTCATTTGTTTTGTTTGTTTGTTGTTGGGTTTTTTCATTTGTTTTTGGTTGAGTTGTTTTTTTAAGAAAATTATTTCAATGCATTGTAAAGATCATGAAATTCATCAACTTTTAAATTTGCCATAATTGGTTGCTTGCTTTTAAAACTATTTGTATTTCATCTTGAGTCGACTGCCATGATTATGATAATGATAGATAAGGAAAAAGAAAGACAAAAATATTCAATCTATAGAAGTATTTATGCTTTACAAGTTTTATTCCATTTATTATTTTTTTGCATCACTCGTTTCATTATCTGTGTATTTTCAGGGTGCTTCTGGTTTTACAGGTGCAGGAGTTAAACTGGAGAGTAAAAAAGCAGGACCTTCAATCATGGCATGAAAATTATTGAAAAATAACTAGGCAGCTTATTTTGCACCTCAAGAGCCCTCCATAACAAGTTTCAAACCCGTCAAACAATCAGCGATATAAATCATAGTTCAAAACATACAAATAATCAAATGCTTAGTTCCAAAATATGGATTTGGATTCAACTTTTATTGTTGTGATAGTTTTTATTTTCAAATTTATAAGTTGGTACTGACTTCCACACATGTGTCACAACTCTCACCCTCTCTGTCTTACAGACCTGCCATTCATTCAGATTTAAATAAGAATATTCAGATTTTTTGGCATAACACTGGTGTAATTTTGATTTTGTAAAGACAGATTCTGATTTTTGTTTTGTTTTGGTGGGCTTCTGCTGTGCTTTTAATTTTTTATGATTCTGATTATAGTCCGTCTCCGATGGGACTTAGTACTCTTTATCCTAGCAACTTGTGAATAGGGGACAGAAGGAAACAAACAAAAAAAAAAGGATTTCAAATTCAAGCTTGCACGGGTTTGAACCAGGGACTTTTGGCTTGGTAGGCGAGCGTCTTGACCACTGAGCTATCTGCTCCCCATGGCTGACGTAAAAATGAATTATTATTTATCTTAAATAATGAAAAACACAAATTCTGCTTATTTCTTGCTTTTTATGAGGTTGCGGATTTCAATAATGTTATCAGATTTTTTGTGCATTCAATCCCCATGGAGTATTAATGCCAGCTAAAAGATAACTCCTGTAACATTACACAAAATTCTTTCACATGAATGCCAAATTTGTGAGTAAAGATAATTCTCGATGCACAGGTCTGTCAGGGAAAATATCCAACATGTTGGACTGCCTATTACTATTAATATTAGTTGGCCGTTCAGACTTTCAGATCAATATGACACTGTACCAAACTGTTGGTGTGTGGACTAAAAGGCTGTATTGTTCAAAGATGTTTGGGGCCCTTTAGGGAACAGGATACGCATGGATATGTAATATATGGAATGAATTTGCTAGATTAAAATAGTTGTGGAAGATGCGAAATAAGCTCTTACTAAGTATACAACTCTTTGATTTAAAATCTCAACAATGATATCTGATAAAATGAATGTGTCAATGTAAACTTTGTACTTATCTCTGTAAATAAAAATCTTGAACAACATTACAGCCTTTACTTTATATGATCTCTTGCTGTATTTTGATGCCAAAGCTTAAAAATGTTTGAATATTGTTAATACATCTACACCTTGTAATCGCCTTTTGAGGTAATCAATTATATAACTCTTGGCTTCACAGATTTTGTCTAGGCATTCATACTAGCATTTCTTCATAAATATTATGCCAAATGATGGTATCAAACAGTTGGACTGGATCTCTGCATCGTTCTTGTATCCTTACTGTTCTTTTGCTAATATCCCATAAGATGGTGTTCAAGTCGGGGTAAAATGACTGGCCTTGGCCTCATAAAGTTACTACCCGAGTCTTTTAAAAATGCAACAGTTGTCAGAGCTAGATGAGCAGTTGCATTGCCAGGTTAAAATGTGCTTTTATCAGAGCTGCCAACCAATAAAAATTTTTGTATTTGAATACAGATTTGAGACGAAGGCACAAAAATACAAATTCAACGAATCCCAACTTTTTGCTGGTCTTGGCCTTTGTTTCACTTCCATCGGTCGAGTTCGCATCTTTTTCATTCTGTTTCACATTCACAGGCTTCTCACAATACTGGGAATTTTAAACTGACTTTTTCTAGACCTTGAAAAACCGGGGGAAATAGCTAAGTGGGTAAAAAAAACTTACCGGGAAAAGTAATACACTCTGAAACATTTGATCCTCATCGATAAGAAGCTTTTATTTAACTAGTGTGCTGCTACACCACTACTTAGTCTCTTAAGCAACGTAAATTCAAGTTACTGGTACTTCGAGATTTTATTAAAAACTAATTAAAGTGAAGGTCTGCTTGCTGGTTGCCTTAAACTTGGACATTGCGTGTTTAGCAAAGGGTGTGTATTATAATTATATGACAGTATTTTTTAAAAATATTTTATTAACATCTCAACTCAGAATTTCTTTCATTCAACGTAAGCTACTCTTTTTAATTGGATTTATATATTTTAACTGGAACACGCATGTATGTAGAGTCAATATTTGAGATTTGATGTTATAAAATTATTAAGTATGAGTATGACGATGTTTGAACATTGGTCGATAGAATACAAATTTGGCGCTGAAAATACAAATTAGGTACTCTGTGGACACAAATTCTGCAAATCTTAGGTTGGCAGCTCTGTTTTATAGGCGTGATCCCAGAAGAATGGGATAATATGAGGAAGCTAGAATGTCTCGAATGTAGAGTTCTGATGTGAGTCAAAGCTCAAAGCGCACCAACTCTGTTTTCCTTCCACTTTCACCCATGATTCCTCCCCAAACCAGCCATATCCCCAATGACAGCACATGAAGGAAGTCAAAGGTAATCGTCTGTTTCAACTCTGTCCCTTGTCGGTATCTAATGGTTTACTTTCTAAGTAAGTGGTTAGAGCTTGAGACTAGTGAGAGTCATGATGGGTGAAGGCAGTAGACAATCTACTAAGGAACTGAAAAGGCAGAGTGAGTAATTAAAAGTGCCGCACATCTTACTGTCCTAACATCGCTGGCTTTGAATCTTATCTAGCTTCAGCCGTTGGATTTTTTCTTACTTAATGGCAAGAAAATTTACTCCCAATCTATTCACTCTATTAGGGTGAATAAATCAAATTAGAAGGCTTCCTGGCTGTTCAGAGTTTTTTCTGAATGGTATCCAAAAAATGTATTTGCTCCTACTCCTAGCAGACTGATGTGGACTGTGTTGTCAATGGCATTGGCCATGAGGCTTCATTAGATATTGTAAAACACTGAGTAGTATGAGCGTGGTTTCACTGGATATGAGGGATAGACATTATACAATTATATACTGCTTTGTGAATATGAATAATAAAAGTTAGAAGACTATACCATTTACTATTATCTATAAAGTATAATTAATACAGTGCAACTCATATTGTCATTGACATCGCACAGATATTGAAGGCCTTTAAAGATCCAATTTTTTCCCCTAGTATATCATTAGTAAAGAAAACACTCATATATTGAAATATTATCAATATATTGCCAAAAAAAAACTTTAAAAAACCTTGTGTCTGTGATGAGAAGTAGCAAAAATTAATAACATAAATCATTTGTAAAAGTATCAAATGGAAACTTGTTTTTCTAACAGTGATATCCATCTCCTTGTCCCTTGTAAAACAATGAATCGTATGCTCTCGGACAGCCCCAATTACGGCCAAAATAGATCCACATATTGAAACTTTCCTATTAATTGATTTGATATATCGAAATCCTGCTTGTATATCCGCAGTCCCTGCTATATCATAAGCAGGTTGCATTGTGCTCAAGACACTATTCTATTTAGGTACATTCCATTAACATCCACATACACACAATGCTATATTCTTATTTGTCAATTTTACAAGATGTAACAGTAACTCAGGGGATGTTGAGACAAAACTTGGATTTTATTGTTCTTTTAATTTGTGTCCCCAATTAACAAAAACAAAGCAGGCCAGATACTAATTGTGAATCATAAATATTTACATCAAATGCAACTTTTGCATGGAGAGATATAATTCGCATTAGTTTTGTAGGGAAAATAATAATGTAGGCTTACTAGTAAAAAATATTTACCAGCAATAAAAAGAACACCACATAAAAGTGTAATTGTAATACCTTAATTTATATTTATATTATAAGGATACTATAAAGTTAAGTCAACATGAAAGATTACCTAATGATTATGAAAATACTAAAAGTAAAAGGAATACAGAAGACATTTACATTTGCTGTATGTACATACATATATACACAAAGGCTACCAAGTGTAGAAGTGGAGGGAAAATGATCGAGGAGTTACTATGTTATATCTTCTCTATTATCAACAGCAATCTCAGGATTAATAGAAGATAAAGAAAAACTACGTACAAAAGCAGAAAAAGATAAGGATTATAGCGTTTTTAGTAATAGTAATAGTAGTGAGGAGAGAGGCGTCAAACCACACAAGAAACAAGGCTGTTGACCATCATTGATGGACAATACATTATATATTATATAAGTTGTATAGGAAGAACTCTGTGATACAATTTGTAGAAGTGGAAGATACAATATATGTATATACAGTAGACCTTGATCGTATTCATAGTGAGCTATGATTCAAATGGACCTTGTACTTGTAGAAACAAATTTGAAATTTCAATTTCCCACCCCTTCATCAATGTACTGCAAATCAACAAACCAACCCAAAACTTCAGATCTAATAATAATTTGTGATTTCCCCCTTCACGTTCAGCTTAATCCATGAGGTGTTTACATTAGGTGATCAGACTGTTAAATTAGCCATCTAATCAAACGATTAAAATCAATTACCAATGTACAGAATATAGGCAATCTCATTTGCAATCTAAGCCCACAAGGCATGATAATGATACACAATAATGTGAAAGGGATGTTGTGGTTATAATACAGTGCTCTTTCACTTAAGAACCAAGTGGATTATAAGTTATTATAACCCAAATTATGAACCCACTATTCCAGTTCCAGCAAGGCAGAGTTTATACTAAATACACCCTTTTAATTTTAAGAACCTGCTCTAAACAAAATATCCATTAAACGAGGAACTGATGAATGACAGCGCCAATTCCATCCCCACGCCACATCATATCTAATCGGTTATGCTATCTATGTACCAACCATTCCTGATTCAAGAGAACAATGGTGACTTCAAATGCAACATATCTGATCTCGTGTTCTTGACATCATGTTGAAAACAAAATCGGCAAAGAATCTGGTCCGCTTAACAACTCTTAACAGTTATTGCTTTTCCCAAGGAGTGCACTGGGTTTGTTTATTTACTTGACCACCAAAAGATGATAAAGTCAGATCTTCAATGTTAAATCATAGCCTTTGCATTCAATGAGACCTAACAACAATATGGTGGTCAGTTCCATAGATATATTCCATCCACGGATTTACACTAATTTACAGCAATTTGTGATAAACTTGTGAAGACAGGAGATCTGAGCTAGTTACAAAAAGAAAAAAATTACTTTACATAAGAAATTGTATGAATATGTTCCCAAGTCATCGCATTATTTAGGAAATTGCATTTGGCAAGTATTGATTCATAACAAGGATCAATTAATAGGAGTAAATATAAACAAAAGCAGCAGATTGGTAAACTAAACAGAATAATACAATATATTGTATGCATATGTACATTTTTTAAGGTACTCTTATGTCTAAATTTTTTATTATAAGAGAACAAAATGAGCAGGTGTTAACGGTCTTGCAATATCGATGCTTGATCAAAATTCTTTCTTAGGAAACACAATGACCCATTTGATCAGTGTTGTCAAATACTAATAATAAAAAATATTCTCATCAGAATGATGGAAGCCTTAAACATTAGTAAATGGAAATCGACAATGCACATGAGATTTGGGGGGGGGAGATAATAATAGTACTAAACCAACACCATAATAATATATCTAAAATAGCTGTTCATGTCAATTTGTAAATGACAAATGAGTATTTTAACAAATATAGTTATTATTGCTAAGTGATGCCTCATCTGGATCTATATAGTTTGTTACACAATAATTATTATTTATAGAGTAGTTCTGTAAAATACTTCCCTCATATTACTAATATTTTAATAATACCCACTTCCTGACTACCACCATTATTAACTGTGATAATTATTACACATAACATAAAACAAAGCACTGACACCAAAGCTAGTTTTAATAGTGTACGTTATTATTTGCAATAATGAATAAAACATAATGACCCTTAACCCCAAAAACAAATAACTCAAACTGAAGGCTAAGAGAAACACATCGTGAATCATCAACAAATCAATGCAATAAAATTGCATACAAAAGCAACTCTCAACAAATTTATGTTTTGAAACAATCTGTAAGAATTTAATGCAACAATTTGAATACCGGTATACTGAACAAATTTAGCAGAGGGAAATGCTGGTTCGTAAGGTTTAAATTAAGGTTATCCCCTTACACTTGAAGCAAAGATTTGGCATTGGCGAAGAATGAAAACCTATTGAAATTGATGCAATTTCTATTATGTTAAAATGCAACAGATGCGCACTTAGCAGCTAGAACGTTGACTTATTAGTGTTCTTACTTTGCTGAAAGAAACAGCGAATTAGTTTCCATGTACAGCCCTATAATAGTTACATTGCAATAAAAAGCTGAATTTGTTGCACAATATTTTCAATTTTGATACAAGACGTAACCCACCACTGAAACACATTAATAATAATAATAACAACAATAATAATAATGATGATAATAATAATAATAGTAATAATAATGAAGGGCCCATTTAAATAACACACTCTGAACTTCACTCACAGGTTATAAAAAATGTCTTCTTATATCCATGACACTAGCGATAGGTGCAGTGCTTATAAAATCTAGGAGAGTACACAAACATAATAAATCATTAAAGCATGGTCATAAATGCATGTTGTAATGCCGTAGTAGCCTACAGAGTTAGGGCTAATTAGTTTCTTGGGCATCCGTGGGTAAGATACCGGATTGTCATATATATGTTCTCCCCAATATGACTGGGTGATATTTCTTTCATGCCTGAGTGGGGTGAGAAAAATTATGGTGTCTCCTAAATGATTTGATACTGAATGGCAGTAACCTCGTTGTTCAGCCCTCTGCCATAACGATAACGTGACTTCTATCATTGACTATAATCAACAATAGATTTGGTGAAACAACGTCATATATAACAATTGATATTATTTAATTTGTTTCACCCATTCTTTCTAAATAATTTGTATGAAATCTTAAAAATAATATCAAATCAACATTTATTTCTATTTCCATGTTATCTAGAACGTGAAAATATATGGTTATAACTTAAACCAATTTACAAACTCAATATGAAACAACACATAATGTTAAATAAATGATGGCAAAAAAAAATTAAAAAAATAGCAACAATAAATACATAATGATAATGATGATAATAATAATAATAATAATAAATACCATAGACATGTAAATAATAGTAACAGGAACAGCAATTAAAACAACGCAAGTTGTGTGGAATGCAAAATATTGCATCTTTAATTTAAAATATACAATGCATGTACATTTTACATTTCATCGGTCTTGAGGCAAGGTGATGACAGATTCCCTCTTCCAACAAAACACAGACAAGACAAAATTCCTTTGGTATAAAATAAATCAAATAATTGTTTGCATTGATAAAAAAACAAATAAACACTCCAAACGTTTTTAAAAGAAAAAGATTTGTTCATCCCTTCAATCTATGAGAGGTAGCAAGCGAATGAGAAATAATCTCTAATGATAAGTACAAAGCATTAAAAGATTAATTTGTGGACAAAATTCTCTGTACAAACAGTCTCATACCACTCTGAGAAAGGTGAGGTGGGTTTCAGGATACAATTCTTAGAAAGCAATCAGCTTCAGGATGATGGATGGTAACGATAAAAGTTTGTGGCAAGCAAAAAAAACCTGCCATACTAAAATTGGTTGCAGTTAAACCCATTGTTCCTTACAAGTGAACAATTATTCCTTTATAAATTCATTTATAAAATATGTCTTAAAACATAAATCAACTAACATTTACACTTTCAATCAAAATCCATCTCAAAGAAAACTTCCATTCGTCACAGATGGAGAGAAAACAAATGACATACAAGAAGAATAATGGTAGTCGGTCTGTATGCATGACAGTCAGTCAATGTCATAGAGAAATCAAGCTGAAATCCTTTATCACTAATACAAACATGTTGATAGCATAATGGAAGAGATGATCTCGGTAGGGAATCAAAGGATGGAAATCCATTCTATTCTCTATAATGGTAGGTAACTGTATTTAGGTGCGTCTTTCTATGCTGATTCTACCCTCCGCAGTTGAAAACTGTGACAGGAAGAGAGAGCACAGAAAGATGTACTTAAAGAATGATACATGTAAAAGAAGAAAAAGTTTAAGGAAGAATGCATCTGGAGATAAAACAACCATCAAACAAGCCCATAGCACCAACTACCTAAACAGATATGGGTGAGAATGCCTGAAAATTTGTTTATTTCATAATTATACATTTCCTAATGGCAGGAACAGAATGTGAAAGGGAGTCAGAGTATGCAAAAGATTATAGGAAGACTTAGGGTGAGGGAAAATCTGGAAAGCCATGCCACATTATAGTCAAATCAGTATTTGCATTTGAAATTATAAAAATGCAAAACGACAAGAAACATAATCGTACATCTGCATAAATACACACCTATTCCTACTAGCAAGCAAACTGTATGTACCATATGTAAAGTCACTAAGATTGCTTCAGAGATCAAAGCACATATTGCAGACTCATGATGAACATACCAACACCACCACTTCAAAGATCAAACTAATCTACATCACCCTCCCACTGTGCTGACTGTGTGTAGGTGATGGCTTAACATTAAGTTAAAGAGAACATTGCACAAGAAAGCGGGGGACCCTATTGCTGCCACAACCAATGAATTTGTGTCCCATCTAAGAAAAATTGAACACTTAAAGGAGGAGGGAGGGACATGAATAATATTTTTAAGACTTAATGCTACCGTTCTCTCATCCACTAGTAGTGATGGGTCAAAGACAGGAAAAGTTAGGGAGCAAGAGTAATGATGAGGATGAATTTCCATGCAACGGTCATTAATTACATCGTCAATGCTGTTGTCTTGGATTAAAGTTTTCAACTGTTTGCCATTTTCTTTATTCTCTCCAAACGTGCCTTGAGACTACTGACATCTACTGGTTGGTGAACTGGCTCCACTGGCTCCATTGGCTCTCTGCTGGATAGTTCAACACTCTGATGGAGTAAGAAAAAAAAGCATTTTTTTAAAATAGGTTCTTTAGAAACCCCACCCATCTGCTCTAATTCAGCAGAGATTGCATCAAATTGTACCTTCCTAGATGGTGAGGCCAGGAAGTTCAGTCGATAGAGCATTGGGCTGCCAAACTGCATGCACCGGGTTCAAACCCTCAGTCCCGGCAGATTTTTCTCGTTGTTTCCCTGTCCACCCAGCAGTGAAAGGGTAGCTAGTTTGTTTAAATTTTAAAAAAATAAGATTTTTCTTTTAAGTTGAACAAAAGAGAAAATATCTTTCTTTTTTTCATTTTCTCTTATTAATATTTTAAAAGTATTTTTCTCAAATTTTTTATTCTTTTTATTTATTTATTCATTCATTTATTCATTTATTATTTTGGAAGGCTTTGAATAGTTGACATTACATGATCATTTCAACTCACTTTCAGTCAACAAAGGTTTAAAGTAAATGAGATTGACCACTTACTGACCTAATCTTTTAACATTGTTTTTCAAACACCAAAACTGTTCAGGGATAATGAAGTAAACTTACAATCTCAGCAGAGTGAGTATCTTCAGGGGCTTCAGTTGATGTTGTGGTCCCAAAAGTTTTGTTGCTGTCACTCTAAACAAGATTGAAATAGCAGAGAGGGGATAAATACATAGTAAAGGTGTGTATGGTTAAAGAAAGGTTACTACAACATTGCTAAAGTCCAAAGTAGTGAAGGCTAATTGTTCAAAATCAAAACTAAACTAGGATCTCTTATACAATACCTTTGTAAAGTAACTTAATTCCTTCATGTCTGTACTTTAATCATGTGAAATAATAGCACAAGAAAGTACATAAAAATGCAGCAAGATTTTTAACTAATAACTATTCATATTAACATGGCAGTACAATAAATATAACATGAAACAGTTGGAGTGGACACCTTTAGAGGAACAAAGAGCTAGAAATAAAGTTGTAATGTTCTTTAAAGCA
>JASKDV010194230.1:0-11337 GCA_032466395.1 Aegires albopunctatus
AGAAGCACAACAATGACTGAGGAAGAAATACATACTGTAGATACCAATACAAAAAAAAAAAAAAATCAATACAAAAACAAACAAAATCAAATAAACAAACGAACAATTAAACAGAAATACACTACATACAAAAAATTAAATAAAAACAAACAAAACAAAAACAAAACAGGGAGAAAAAGGCCAACAAAACGAAGACAAGACAATACAAAACTAAAAAATGATAACCATAAAAAGAAAAATTCAGATGCATTTTTAATCACATTTTTTACAGTCTAAGGGCACCGATCGCTTGGGAATTTTTTTTTACTAAATTAAAATATCGCCCGGAGATAAAAAAAAATTCTTTTCTTTCGTCATTTTAGTAAAAGACCGGCTGTATTTTATAGAATTAGAATTGAATTGTAAAAAATTGCTCCGCTAGATCTATCCAACATTTTTGACTACGCACTGCGCTTTCGATAATCACCATAGCCACTATTGACAGTCCAACGACAACCAAACAGTTATAATTTTATATGCAGCCTACTAGCTGACAAAAGTTGTGCGAAAGTTATTCCCATTATGTAGCATCGTGGTCTAGTGAGTGGTTGACATTTGGGCTGGTGAACGAAAGGTCCCAGTTTCGAATCCCGGTTGGGCGCGATGTCGAGTTCATGGGAAAGACTCTCTACAAGCATGCATTTCTTCATCGTAACCAAGTGTAAATTAAATGGGTATCTGACTATAGGTAGAGGAAGAACTTGTCAGTGTGCTGCTAGAGTGAAGCGCCTTTCGTAAGGTCGCATCTCTGTATTACATATGCCTCTCGGGGGGTTGAGATGGATTTTGGATTGTAATGGCTTGCCAGGGAAACTTTGTAAAGCGCGTTGAGCACATTTAGTGGGAACGCGCTATATACATACGAATGTTCTTTACATTTTAAAATGATTTTTATTTTAAGTCATCAAACAACACTCCCAGATTTATGCAATGTTCTCTGTTTCAAATGAAAATTGTAAGAATAACTCACAGAAATACATCTTCATTCAGATTTTGAAGATGAATGCATTTGACATTTATATCTAATGTGGCACTGGTTCGAACTCATTATTAGCAACTTATACATTTGCTTTACTTGTATCGGTCATGTATACTGTCTACGTTGGTGGCCTATGAATTGTCATTCTTGCATATAAATTAATACAATTTACATCTCTTACAGATCGACTTGTGTTCACCCTGTTCGCTTCTGGGGGTAGAGCCTAAATGAACGGACCTTGAAATGAATCTGTCCTATCTTTATAATCGAAATATTTTAGGCAGCATATCATATTCATTATCTTATCAGGCCAGGGCTCCTTCATATATTATCAGAGATAATGACATGTATGAAATTGTGATATTGCAAGTGGAGAATATAAGTATAAAATAATATTATCATACCTCATGTACATGTACAAGATACAATATATTGTTTATTGTTCCCCCCCCCCCCCTTTTTCGTGGTGTTATGCTTATTTGTTTTGTTAGTTTTTAGCTATTGTTTCCTTTGCTGGAATAAATTGCGACCAATCAGGTTGGCACTTTTTTTTCTTTTTTTTTTTTTGGGTGTTGTAGTTTCTTTTTTAGTTTTTTCGCGCATTGGTCATTAAAATTTTGTAACGATCAAAATGATTTGATAATCATGGCAAGATCTTGGTTGACGGTCCGTATAATAAATGGAGTCTAGCTCTACAGATTCTGCTTCATCAAGATCAGCAAGGTCAAGTTAAACTTAACTGGGATCTCTCAAAACCATTCCTAATCACCAACGTGTGAAGCAGGGCTGCATTTTGACTCCAACCCTCTTCTCCATTGTGCTCAAGCAAGCATCACATGAAAGTGACGTTTTGATGGCGTCTACAAGTCTATATCGGATACCGAAGGACGTTAATCTCTTTAATTTTAGACACCTAAACAAAAGCTCTGAGTGTCTAATACGAGATCTCCACTTTGCTGATGATGCGGTCCTAGTTGCACGTGGTGAGAAAACTTTGCAGCAAATGACTTCTCGCTTTGCGAAAGCCTCCCAGTTCGTCGGTCTAGAAATAAGCATATAAAATACAAAGGTTCTTCGCCGATCCTTCATCCCTCCCGTAAAGATAGGTGAAAACGAACAAATCGGTTGATCGGTTCACCTACTTAGTTTGCACCATCTTTTGACTCCTGGATAGACAAGGAGATTGACAACGGGTTGGCAAAAGCTAACATCGCATTTTGGCAGTCTATAGATTATGCATAACAAGCATCTTGGGACGACCACAAAAGTTACCATTTATAAAGCTGTTGTCATCACCACCTTGCCATACGGTTTTGAATTCTGGATTACTACCGAAATCACATTAAACTTCTTGAGCGTTTTCATCAGCGCTGCATGTGTACAATCTTTGGAATTCACTGGTGTGACTTATATCACAAATGTTGAGTTCATGTAACAGGCAACTTGACCAGCATTGAAGCCTTACTACTCCTGCAGTCTCCAGCTGCACTGGGCAGGCCACGTCTTCCGCATCGAAGATAATCGATCGCCCAAGATATTCTATGGAAACATTTCCATGACAAATAAAAACAAAGAGGTCCCAAATAAACAGTACAAGGACAGTCAAAAAAAGTCCCGATAGCCTGCAACTGCAATATTGCCCTCTAAGTCTAAGATTAGACAGAAGCTGCCGCAGACCGCCAAGCCTGGAGTAGTAGTATCAGACAAAGTTGTTTCCAAATTTGAGGATTCTCGTAGAGCTTCAGTCATCGAGAAACGCCTTCATAGGAAAATGAAGATGACTGAGCTGTTACCACCTCCAGACCTGAGATTTACATGCAGGAAGTGCAACCGGAATTGCCGATCTTGTATTGGCCTTGTCAGTTACAAGCACTCTTGCAACACTGATGTGGACCCTCCATCAAATCTCCGTTCGCGCGCGCGCGTGCGAGCGAGAGAGAGAGAGAGAGAGATAGAGAGAGAGAGAGAGTGAGTTTGTGTGTGTGTGTGTGTGTGTGTTAGTTATTTAGTTATGGACCCGTTCCCACCTTGATCCCATGCTCTGTCAACTTTCTATAATCTTAGTACTTCTTGGTACATGCCGTGAATTTTAAAAATCTGGCATACTTAGAAGAAAGGCAAAAAATCAAGAAAAAACTAACACTAACATGGAGATTGAAAGTAGGTACAAGATTTATACATGTATAATATGATGATATATATCACTATAAGGGAATCTGTTATACATGTATTATTATAGTTATGGTTTCTGTTTAACTCATTATTTGTGTCATTTTTTCATCATCAGATATGGAGCAAAAATTAGGTTTCCACATGCCCTGGTCATGACATTTCTCTTTAAGAGTGGACCGTAAGTTACATTATTGTTATTATTATTATTATTATCATCATCATCATCATCCTCATCATCATCATCATCATCATCATCATCATCATCATCATCATCATCATCATCATCATCATCATCATCATCATCATCATTATTATTATTATT
The DNA here is from genome assembly GCA_032466395.1 of Aegires albopunctatus. Lineage (NCBI taxonomy): Eukaryota > Metazoa > Mollusca > Gastropoda > Nudibranchia > Aegiretidae > Aegires > Aegires albopunctatus. Next base: position 3,513 of record JASKDV010194230.1, read on the forward strand.
ATTATTATTATTATTAATACCAGCAAGGGCAGACCCACGTTCTTTAACCTTTTGTATGCTAGTTTTCGTTTATCCCCCTTGCTACTTTCTACAGAAAAAAATCGTTTTCCTTTTTCCTGTGGATTCCAATCTAGAGCTTTCTTCCTTATCTTGTTATTGTCTTTCTTCCTTATCTTGTTATTGTCTTTCTTCCTTATCTTGTTATTGTGTTTCTTCCTTATCTTGTTATTGTGTTTCTTCCTTATCTTGTTATTGTCTTTCTTCCCTATCTTGTTATTGTGTTTCTTCCTTATCTTGTTATTGTCTTTCTTCCTTATCTTGTTATTGTCTTTCTTCCTTATCTTGTTATTGTCTTTCTTCCCTATCTTGTTATTGTCTTTCTTCCTTATCTTGTTATTGTCTTTCTTCCCTATCTTGTTATTGTTTTTCTTCCTTATCTTGTTATTGTTTTTCTTCCTTATCTTGTTATTGTCTTTCTTCCTTATCTTGCTATTGTCTTTCTTCCTTATCTTGTTATTGTCTTTCCTTAAGGTGTGGCGTATCCCTTTTCATTTTCTTCTTCGTAGTTTCTATCCTTTTCCAAAGTTCTTCCTTTGTTATTCTTTCTGTCCAATGAACCCTAACAATCTTTTTGAGTAAATTTGAGGCAGAAAATGATGGAGACCTGTAGTTTATGTCCCAGATTTTTTGTTTGTTGCCAAGCTTTCGAGCTATACAACTGGACAGATTTAACATTGAAGATTCTCAGCTTTTGCCATTGTTGATATAATTGTTCTGCCATGTTTCTAAGCATGGCAAATGTCTGTCGAGCTTTTGTTAGTCGCCATTTAAATCAATTTCAGTTACACGTGGGTCGTCTACGATGCTTCCTATAATTGAATGTAGTCTTTCTTCAACTTTTTTTTTTCAATATCTATTTCTAGGCCTGTAGAACTTGCAATATTTTTCAGTTCAATGCATTTTGATAGTATTTTCTGCCATGTTTGTGAAAGAAGACTGGTATCGTCTGCAAAATCTAAATCTTCAAGTTGGCATGACATTGTCCATTGGATGCCTTAAGGTGTACGAGTTGCTGTTGTGATGACCTAATATATAGGGAAAATATCAGTGGAGACTGCAAACATCCTTGACAGACTCCAGTGTTGACAGTGAATGGGTCTTACATTTCATTATTATGTACAACCTGGCATGTGGTTCCTTCATACATATTCTGGAAGAATCTTGTTATTTTGATTAAGAAATTTGATTAAGATTTATAATTTTTATTTACAATGCTTGCAGTTTTAGTTTTACCATTGGTTTTGCATTAGTTTATGTTGATCATTACATTATTTTTTTCAATTTTACTTTTATATTTGCATATATTTGATTCTCATGATATATTTTTGTTTAAACCTACAGGCTTAAGGATAAGATAACAGCCATTTTTGAAGCTACCTACACTCACTCAAAGAACTTAGCTTTATTTGTGCTTGCTTACAAAGGACTCACATCTACTTTGTCTTGGGGAGAATCAAAATCTCATCAACTCCATGCCTTTCTATCTGCTTTCTGTGCAGGCTTTGTTATTTTTGGCAAATATAATAAAGTCAATGAACAGGTCAGTATGGATTGATCTCAGGGTTTATTGAGTTGAATTAGTTATGTGCTGCAAAATTAGCTGCTGGCCAAACCGGTTAAATTTTTATTGAGCAGTTACAAGTAGATATAAAGGTATTTGCTCATTTTAATTTTAATGCTATTTTCATTTTAAAAAATTGAATATTGCTATTACATGCATATTATATTTTGCTTGTACCTACTGGTTTGTAAACAAATTCTTATTTTCTCTTTTGTTATCACCAGATAAACCTCTACCTCATGTCCAGGGTGATTTATGGTTTTGCCAAGCTACTCGTAAACCGTGGTATCATTCCCAAACCTCAGACTGATGTTTTCCCCTGGTTTGCGGCTATCATGTGGGGCCTGACACTGTGGCTGTTTGAATATGAGAGTGGATGTTTACAGTCATCACTAGTATCATCGATGACATATATCTATAAAGACAGTGAAAAATGGGATAACTTAAGAAATTTTCTTATTTATAATAAGTAGATCATGTTAGAAATTATTATTTTCACTGTTTAAGTAGGTTTCCATCAATTTTTCAGTTTGAAATTGTTGTATTCATCATTTTGTATATATCTTGATTGTTTTATATTTTCATTAATACTCCACCATTTTGTTTTTGTCTAATCTTGACATTGTATTTTATCAAATACTATGCAATAATTGTTAATGATATTAATTTTGCCACCATATCATTTGAAAATATGTGAACAAGTCAATTATGTGAAACAAAGACAAGTTAATATCAGGTGTTTATGTAATTCAAAGTCACAGATGCTTATGAATATCACCATCCTCAATGGTTTGCTAGGGAAAAAAAGCGAAGTATCTAATATAAAGGGTAATGTAAAAAAAGACATGACCCAATGTAGTAATGTGCACTGTAGCATACGGTAATTGCAGTACTTGTATATAATGTATGTAGGTACAGATCTATACTAAAGTTTAGCTGTAAAACGTCTCATTACTTCAACACATTCCATGATAAGCAATGAGAAAGGAGGATGGAAGGGGGATGATGCAAGCGATAGGTGGCGTGTTCAAATTTGTCCTTATATTCCATTTTTATAAATTCTTTAGTGAGAAGTTGACACTTTAGGTAATCAAAACATTCTGCATAATATTGCTGTGACTTTCAACTCGATGCCATTTCTAAACTATTTCATTGTTTGATTAAGTTATATTTTTCAATTGATATACAGTGGCATTTGCCTTAGAACCTGCGACTTGATCCATCTATTCTAAGAATCCGATCTTTCAGAGAGACAGAATTTTTATCATATAAATTCACCCCCTTCAGAACTCTCTCCTATCAAAAATCTAGATAAGAACAAGTCTTGGTGGTGTGAATGATGAATTATTTTTGTTTCATGAAAAAGCAATATGTGCCAATCAAAGCGTATCTATCATATCATGTATGCATCAGCCAATAGTGAGTGTGCCTGCCTGAGTCCAGAGGGTAATGGCAATACTTTAACAAATCTGATCCCATATTCTCATCTGTGCATTGTCAACAAAGACCAGCTCTCTTGTTGCTTATTTAGCAGGTTGTCTACACGATTATCTTCTTTCATTGGTTGAAATGAGCAATACATGTCTTTGCATCTCCGATTGCCGTTCTGGTCATAAGCCTACCTAGCTTATGAAATGGCAGGTTTCTTGTTAATCTTATTGATAAAAATAAGCAACCAATCAAGAGATGGAACTTGTACATTTGCGACATTTCCCCCCATTCATAAACCATTACTTCATTCATAAATTTATCAGAAGCTATCAGCTTAAACATTTACCTGCAAACTAAAGTTTGAACTCCCAATTCGTAAAGCAATTTGAGTAACTACATGTATAAATAAAATCATTTGTATTGATGACCACCGTTCAAATTTGGCTAAGAGCTCAGTCTGCCTAGTAAGAAGGAGCCCGTTATTGCCTGACCCTGATGACCGGGTTCTTAAGCCAAAATTAAGCCATTTTATTACCATGTGGAAGGCTGGTTAGGGGGTGAGGGTGAAGAATTATGAAAAGATTTGCAATATTTTCTCTCCTATTTCCCACATTAAAGCTTATTATTCAATACCTTTTTGCATAATGACAATCTTATTTCTTAGTGATACAATTATTGCTGTACAGACAAGAGAATTGCTGTCATTTTGAAAGTAACCTGTCCGAGGGTTTAACTTTTTCATCTCATACATGAATGTCACGTCTTGATTGAATTACAAGCTTAAGAAATTATCATATTTATGTTAATGTTGCAATCCTGACATATTTGTCACAATCAAACACACCAACAGTTTCTGAAAAACAGAAATCATGGACATTTTTTGTGGAGTGAGCTAAGAAATTTCTTCAAGATATATGTTGTAACTCATGATTTGTTTGTCTGCTGCTCTTGTGAATGCCAAAAATGAAGATAATCCCAATGAGAAACATGATCTTTTTAATCCTCTTAATATGATAAAAATTAAATTAAATTTAAGGTTTTATTTTCTATAGAAAATAAATATGATATTGAAATGGAGGAGTTGAATTGTTTTTGTTCTCTCTTCAATTTATAATACACCTTAAATGGGTATAGTTGATCATATGGTACTGAATGACAACACAACTATGTATATTTTACCTGGCACTGCTCATATCACTTAACAAGTAAGATAGCTATAGCCAATTGATAGCAGTAAATTCCTTCTAAAGTCTGAAATTTTACATTGTGATTCTGTCACCCAAATAGGAAGACAAAATGAGATTAAGTGTCCTTACATCCCTGGCCCTAGATGTTTTAGTAATTTGATAAAATATGATAATTTGAGATTATGAGCTTATTTGTAATGGATATTAATGATTAAGGAAAGCTCTTTTGATTTTCATCACAATGAGATGAATGCATGATGTTTATGCCAAGTGGCCTCTATATCTACGGGTAGATTTATTTCCTCGTTGTTGTCTGATTCTGTATTTTTCAAAATCACCATAATGGTGAACTTTCAATCAATTAATCAATCCCAATCTTTTGCTCTAATTGTTATGTTGAAATATAAAAAAAAGTATAGCACAATATGTTGTGGTGCAATGGTAGAGTGATTTATTGCATTGAACTTCAGACCATGTTAAGTAGGTGTAACTTGTTTGAATCTCTACTGACTGTTGTGTATGGTACTGATTGTATTACTCAACTCATATGTCTGAGTACCTATACTTTGCAACATTAATGTTGAAGTCCAAATAATTGAATATCATTTGGGCATGTGTCCTCTGCAATGTTTGCTGTGATACATCAGCCTTGAGTCTATTTTGGATCATCAAAAGTGCCATGATCTGAGCATGGCTATGATGTTGATGTCATTGATTTTTACAACAGATTGTGTTGACTGTTATTTTTTCATTTTTTATTTAAGGTTAAAGGAGTGCAATTGTTGTGTAAAGCGTGTTTTTTTGATGCATGATGGATAGACATGTCTTATTTGTTATATTTGGTTTTAAGGATTTATTCTTTTAACCTGATATGATATTCCTTTACATTTTTTTATAGTGATCACTGATAATTTATATATATATACTAATACTATTATTGTTTATTTTTGCCCATCTTTGACTAATTCTATTTCTTTTTGTCTTTATTTGCTGTATATTATCTGTAAATCTTGGTGCATGAATGTATATTGTATCATGGGGCTTAAGTAAGAAACTTTCTTGATTAAATTATTTGTTTCTCATTATTGAGTGATATTATTCAATTCTTTACTCATGGAAGTTTAAACAGTAATTGCTTATTTTTTCTTCATGAATGCAGTAAACATTGTTTTGAAAATAAAAAGATGATTATGATGATAATATGTGAACAAATATTTTATAAGAGTATGTTTGAAAATAATTAATCGAACATTACATTTTCTTTTCTATCTTCTTAGTTCTGTTTTCATTGATGAATACTTTCTTGATGGATGAGAAAATTCTTTTTTGATGTTTTCATTTAAACCTTGATATGTTGACAACATTGGTGTAATTATTTCTGTGTTAGTTTTAATATGAAAAATATTTTATGAGTATTACTTCTCCTTTGGAAAATATGATTTATGCATTAAAAATGTCATTAATATTTCAACATTATTTTTTACTTTATCAATATTTCTTTGTGCATGGGTTGTTTTAAATATAGAGAAGCCCCCCCCCCCACCCCCACCCTTTTTTTTTTCTCTCTCTGTCAATGATATTGCTTAGGTTTATTGCCTAGGTTTATTGCCTGTATGCATTTAACTGACAAACACATATAGTATATTTTACAAAATTGGAAGAGCTTTCTTATTTTAAATGTGATATGTCATGAGATGGCTGCTTTTATTTTAATAATCATTGTTTTGTAGAGGAATGTAAAAGTAACTTTTGACATTTAGAAACATGATGTTTTTTTGTTTTTTTCTGAGGGATTTTATTGAATTGAACTAGATATAGTCAATATAAATTAAATCATTTAATCCTTTTTGAGGCGGCCTATATATAATGTATTAAGATCCCCTTTTCTTGGCAAAAGTGCCGTGCCTTGATGGGCACAACCATTCTGTGGTATGCAGGATAAGTGTCTAGTCCTATCGGAGATGGACGATAAACTCGGAGGTCCCATGTGCCTTTGCGCATGTAAAAGAACCCTCGGTGGTTGAAAATTGATAAGAGCAGGCCATTCCAGCCGCCACCCAGGCAAAATTCGAAAAGTAATTCCTACCATTGCCTATTAGGAAAATATGCCCCTGCCTCGTTGTTATGACAAAATATAGCATTAGACTTAAAGGTTAGTAAGTATCAGCGGGGACGGGTTGTGGTTTAGCACTTAACAGCCGCTCTCACAATCCTAGCGCATAGATAAATATTTGATTATTTCATATGCGCTATACAAATGCTTTTCATTATTATTATTATTATTAACCATATTTTTATTGTTATTTTATCAACAAATAACTGTCCTTCATTTCCAGTCTAAGATGTTAAAAGATTTTGCCAAAAGCAGCACTGCTGTCTTTATTTCCCTTTATTTTATAGGCCCATTCATATTGCTCTTAAAAAGTAAAAGATGAGATCCATTAATAAGTTCTAAGATTATTATGATGTAAACAAACCATTATTGTTTTGTAAATAATTCATAGCAATTCAAGCTTATATTTCATGGCGCCATCCATGAAGTAAAATGAAGGCATGCAAAGCCCGGTAAGGGGATCTATGTCTATTATATTGATGGCTAGTGAGACATTTGACAGTCTGGGCAGTTCACCTGTCGAAGGGTTAAGGTAATCTGACTCTGGGATAGAATGGATTTTATAATTCTTTAACATTCTGTGTGCTTGGAGAAGGCAATATTATATTTTAATTCCAGTTGGAAAAGATTGAACATTTATTTTGGAGTGAAAGGATTTGGTTGTTGATAAGTCTGTGGTTCTGCATTATTTATCTCTATCACGGCACAAATAGCCTTCACAATTGGTCAAAAATGGCCTTTTTTCTTTTTCATTTGTTTTTTAACTTGAATGCGTAGGATTTTTTGGCTTTGATATTCAACTGTTAGATTGACTCCCTGAAAGGTTTGAGCAAAACATATATAATTCAGAGACACCATCATCAAATGTACTTGATTGCTTGGATTTAGAATATTTACACAATTAATTTTCGGTTGCTTTCAATACACGCAGATTAAAGACAAAGGCTTGTTCAATGTTTTGTTCATTTATCTATCCTTACAGATTTACAAACACTTTAATGTCTTTTATAAATTATAATTAGCTTCTATTTTTCCTACGCATGACATGTATGATTTTATTTCTAAGGCTGAGACTGAGATAAATATGTTCTAAGTTCTAGGAACCATTATTTGTTAAAACTGTATTCTATTTTAAATGTTTTTCATCTTTTCATACATTTTATTCTTTTACAAAAACAAAAAAAAGAAAGAAAAAAAAATGGATAAATATTAATAATAAGCAAAAACTAAACAACCTTGTGTATTATTCATTCATCTGTTTACTTTTTTGTTGTGAAAATATTCGAGGGCCAGTGTAACACTGTAACCCATAAAGATGTAATACTTTCGCTTTCTACAACATAAAGCAAAACAAACCATTGGAGCGCACCCTGGATAAAAGAGATCAGTTGCTGCAGGTTTACTCTCTCTCTCTCTCTCTCTCTCTCTCTCTCTCTCTCTCTCTCTCTCTCTCTCTCTCTCTCTCTCTCTCTC
>JASKDV010194241.1:0-11333 GCA_032466395.1 Aegires albopunctatus
ATGTCTCACATACAGTAGATATATATATTTTAATATATATATATATATATATATATATATATATATATATATATATATATATTACCACCTTTTTCATTATCATCATCTTTCATCAATCTTAAACAATTCTTTTTAATCATCATCATCATCATCAACTCTTCTTCTCCCCCTCCTTCCCCTATTTCTTCATCATCTTCCTTTTTCTTCTTCTTCTTCTTCTCCTGCCGGGAGCGGATAGCCCAGTGGTTCCATGGTTCAAACTTATGCCCTTGAATTTGAAATCCAAATCTTTTTCGGGTTTTCTTCTGCCCCATATCATTAGTTGCTAGAATAAAGAGGCGGACTATGACATCGGAGGTTCCATGTGTATAATAAATGCATGTAAAAGACCATTGGCTGTTTACAAGATAGTCTAGGAAAACCCTGATATCACCAAAGAAGTGGACATGAGTAAAATTCAACACAACAGCCTGCCTCTCTTCTTGTTCTTCTCCTCTTCACTGCCTCCTACTCTTTCCATTTATTCCTCCTCCTCCACCTCTTTCTCTATCTCCTCCTTATCTTGCTCCACTTCTTTATTTCCCATTATAATAGCAATTCAATCCATGGACTTTTTTTTTTTACTACTAGATCTAGATCTAGATCTAGATCTAGATTTATAGTGAATGGGTATAGATTAGATCCAGATTTTACTAATTTTAGAATACATGTAGATCTAGTATAATATTGTATACATAGATCTATCATGATTGAAAATATGGCAATGATAGAAGAAGTAATGACAAATTTTTGCCTATCATTTATCTGAAAATTACTAGATCTAGATTCTAGAGATCTACATTTGCATAAATATAACATGTGGTGGCCCAGGAAAACCCCATCAAACCTTCTCGACCTTCATTTTAAGTGACTATTTTTAACACTTTTTTCCTGTTCAATTCTGAGCACAATGCACTTTATTTCATAAAATTATCTCATTAGAACCAGAGATATGCCAGTTTAAAGAATGTAGGGTTTGGAAAAGAGATATTGAGGAAAAAGCCTTTATTAGTAAAATGGACAGCAAATTCGATGAGTAGCTCGGGTCAATAACTAATGATAATGATTAAAAACATTAGAATTATTAAATTTTGTAAACATTGAAAATGGAATGAAAAAAAAGAGGAAAGACCAAAGTCTTCGATTTCCTTCATAACACTTCTAAAGGAATAAAATTTGCCAATTTTGACTTCGAAGCCTGATATCTTTTAAGAGGGATCTGTGCGACTTAAATCGGGTTTTCCTGGGCTGCCACACATTATATCTAAGCTAAATGAAAAGATGTATGTGTAAATATGAAAACATTGTCGGTCTACAAATCATCCCAAATACTTTACCTATTTATCAAATTTCGTATCTTAACGTTGCTTCATTTTTATCTTTGCAGTTTTAATATCAAAGCTAGAAGCTAATTAAAGTCCTCTTGATAATGGACATTTTAGAAGCACAACCTGAAAAACCAATCAGGAATGCCAATGATGAACTATCCATCACTGCCAGAGATAATAGAAAACTACCAAGCTTCAGATATAAATGGAGAAATGAAGACTTCAGAAGAAAATTCTTTCATAGTACAGCAATATTTGGCTCCTTTTTAGCCATGGTTAGTACCGTTATGATCATGTACAATGCCTCCTTGTAAGAGGCAATATTAAATGTTTTCTCTGTATATATATATGAAAGGCTCGTCCATCTAATTATAGGCTAGTTTTTTATATTTGATTGAAAGCCTTCCTTAACATGATGCAACAACGTGAATGAGAAATTCAAGGTTAGATTAGCAATTTTCCCCTGTTATTAACTACATGTGGATCACCTAGAAGATGAATTTGGCAATTTGAAAATTATGACTCAAATTAGCTCCCGGACAACATTCTCACATTTAGGTCACTGAACGCAGTTTATCCTGGAGAGAGCAAAGGCATGCAAACAAGAATCACATTGACAATTTTTTAGTAAATGGTGATAGCCTGGTTGAAATTGATATTTGTCATTACTTGATGTAATATGACTATCCAGTTTGATATCTAATAGGAAAAGAGTAATTCCTTTCCCATCTAATAGGAAAAGAGTAATTCCTTTCCCATCTAATAGGAAAAGAGTAATTCCTTTCCCATGACAAGATTGGTCTTCTTTTGTTGAATATCAAGAGGTTGTTATTACATAGCTGCCAACAAGTAGGATAAAATCATACTAAGTACGATTTCACCAATCCAATAAACACCATTGATGATCTTATTAATTTCATCTTGGGGAAAAAATTCTGCTTCAATTACTTCCTCCTCATTAACTAGGCTTGATACAGCTATGATCAATCAAGGTAAGGCAACTTAAATTGTAACCAATGCTGGTGTTTCTATTCATAGCTACAGGTTTTTTTCCTCTTGGGAGAATGGGCGTAAGCATAAGGCCGCGCAGAAAGTACGATTTTGATTTCTGAAAAGTTGGTGGTTATGTTATTAAATATTTTTGTGAGTGTTATTAAAAATATTTATATAATTTTATTGGCCAATTATGAATTTTTATTCATCCAGTTGATATCTTGTAACTGAAATGTTTTTTTGATTAGCTTACTACAAGCTAATCTGATCTTATCTGTCTCTTTTCACGTATTGCTCTACTTCATGCTTGATGTTATAAATTGCTTGACCACGCTTGGTCTCCTAAATGTAACAAAAAATCAAAACCAAAATAAGATTTAAAAGACAATTTATTTAATTACTCACGGCTAGGCCTTCTCATGTGATAAACAGCAGATTCCCATCAACCACTAATTAAATCTCTTTGAAATTTTTTTTTTTTTGGTATTTTTTTATTTCTATTTTTATGATTATATTTTAAAATGTATTTTTTTTAAAGGGGTGAGTGATGAAGAGGCAGCATTTTGCTATCACCTGAGAGCTGACCTCTGGTAGAGGCTACTTAAATTTATCACCAATTTAAGTCTTTACCCAACTAGATCTAAAGCTGTTAAATAGATGTGAGCATTTTATTTATTTTATATTATTTATTCATGACATAAAGGTAGATTTGAAAAGGTATCCTTAACTAGGTCTTAGTTTAAATTTATATAGTTGTCTCCAATCTTTTCTTCTACTTTTATAGGGAGTTAATGCAGGTCAAACGGGGCCAACGCTTCCTGACTTACAAATCATAACGAACACAGGCTTACAAAAAGTGTCAGCATTTTTTACTGCGGGCACCATTGGATTTATGACTGGTTCACTGGTGTGTGGAATCATATTCAAGAAGGTATAAAGTTGTCATTTACATTAGCGGTTCAGTCCAATGATTTTTTGCACTGTACTGTAAACATTTGCTTTGGCAGCGTACGAAAGAAAAGCTAATTTCTCAGTTAGATAGAAAATTAATAGCATGAGATTCAGATGCGGCAGATCGACTTAGATTTAGTTGAAAGTAAAAGATGGAGAAAACTTCAATTCTGATTTTCTTCTGTCAAATTAGAAACAGGATGATTTTGTCATTCTACTTCTGCTGTTTTCTGCTGAGTTGCATGGTCATTACTATTAGTTTTTAATCATCATATGATGTGAGAAAATGAGATGTGACATGTGGAACATAAAGGAAAGAAATTATTGAGGAACAAGGGACATTGTAAGAATATGTTTGGATTTTTGTCTATTTTCTTTCCAGATTAATGCAGACTTATTGATTTTTCTAAGCACCATCATAATGGGAGCATTAGTCTGCACTATCCCTTTCTGCATTAATTATGAACTGATGTTGTTTGTACGTTTTGCTACTCTCTTTGCAACTGGATTTCTAGATACAGGTGAGGAACTACAGTTCAATCCGCTTATATCATTGCTGGTACTGCTGATATTAGTGATATATGTCGATATGTGTGATGTTGATATATAAGATTAACTAATAGATAATAGGAAAAAAACTAGATTTCACTGGACAGGCAATAAAGTGTCATTGGATTTGACAGCCTTAGTGCTTGGGATTTCTTTGGCTCAAAGTATGTCTTAGTGTTGTGGATTGTGTGATTCTGAGTTCATGTATGTAGCTTCTAGTTTGAAACGAAATGGCAATATTGAGACAGGCTTGCTTTCTCTATCTCCTCCCTTTGAAATTTCCTCTTGCCTCAGATCTTATCTGATTTCGGTTCACAACTATTGCCAACCTGACACAATGGCGATAGCTGCTCTTTTAATGCCCTATCCAACTTTCTACTTTTGACAATGATTAGAAGGATGAGAGTGAATGTGATATATATCCCTTTATTGTGTAAAATATAGGCACACAAATTGGGTAGTGAGCTCTGCAAAATGAAACAAAACAAAACTGTGACGTTTCGGGTATGACCCTTCGTCAGACAACAAAACGAAATAGATAAAACCTACATCAAAAACATCGAAAAATGAGGAGACAGAGAAAAGAGGGGTAAGAGGGAAGAAAAGCAAAAAGAGAGAGAGAGTGGAGAGATAGGAAAATAGGGGTCACAGGTGGAAGAGGTAGGGGTGGGGGGCGGGAGGGGGACTGGAGAAAAAGAAAAAAGAGGAAATGAATGAAAGAGCAAAAAGTGTAAAATAAAATAAAATAAAATGGAATGGACTTATTATCTGGATGTAAGCTGCTAGGTAATCTCGATGGAAAAAACGAACTTATCCATTGAATAACCAAGCGAAGACTGAAAGGGTATAGTGAGAAAGGAGGGGAGGTTAAGAAGAAAAGAAAGAAGGAGGAGAGGAGAGGGGGAACAGAATGGACCATTGATAGAGATAAGGTTATTGATAGTAAAGGTTTCTGGATCGGATAAGTGATAGTAAAGGTAAAGATGGAGGAGCATTCAATAGTGTTTGTCAGGACTTTGCTAGTAATTTGGAAATGATCTTCCAAAGCCTGTACAATTTAGTGTAGTGAGGTAAATGTGTGAAAAGACTTAACCAAGGTCTTGATATTTAAATTGTTACTAAATCTTAATTAACTAAAGGAACAACAATATATAAATAACTCCACTAGAATATAAACATAACAAGATACAGTGGTGTGGTCAATTCGGTTGAATGACCTTTGTCAAGATATACATTTACTTTATTCTTAATCAATTATTTATAAATCGCCTAATTATATATCTTATTTAAGCTTCAAGGGAAACCCACAATTTAAAAAACAAATATCTTAGTAATGTAATCCAAGGATGACCTTGCAGGCAATTAATATCATGCACAGATTAGTACTTATTTTCCCGTCTATAGATCCATGCAGTTACAATTCTCCAGTTTCCCATCCATGACTGTTACAAAATGTCACATAACTGGTAAAAATTAAAATGTACGTTTCTTCTAGGCTTTCAATATTCAACAGTCATTTCAACAGAAAAGGAAAGTAGATGAGATAGTCAAATTGATGTCAGTAGATTGTCAACGTATACAAGATCTCATGTCATATTCATGGATGTTATGGTCGGCTCCTTTGGAGGTCAGTGTAATATTTTTCATCATTTTCATCTTTACTTTATTTTGTATCAATTTTTATGCTATTTTATATAATATACCTAGATAAGTTTCATCTGTATCTACATTTTGATAATATTCCAAATTGTGGTAGAATTGGCCAAAGTAGGGACAAGGCAGTTCCAAATTAACTCAGTAAGTGCAGGCTCACAAAGTTAATACTCAATCTGCTGAAATTCTGCTTCTGGCACATTTTTGATGGATAGCTTACTCACACTGTGTATGACACTCCAAATGTTATAGCACTTAATTGGCTAGTGCTATGTACAAGGCAGCTGAAGTAACAATACGACATGCCATGACTATATTTACTATTGGGATAAAGCTAAATTTCCCTTTTTCGTGAGTTTTGATCTTTAAAAAGTACTATAATAGATGTATTGGTCATAAATGAATCAAAAGAAACAAAATTGACCTTGCTGTGAATCCAAATAATGAATAAAATTAAGAAAATATATGGTCCCTTTTCAAGAGTGCTTTCAATTTTTCGGTACAGTTTCAATTTATTATGAGCAAATTTCATTGGTTAATAAAAATTAGCAAAGAGTGATGATTCAATATACACTTTTAATAGGGTGGTAATAAAATAAGTGATTCTTCCACACCTTGATGCACCATTAGTTTCCCAGCTATCACTGGTCATCTTGTGGAAATTCATCTCTACTGTATCCCGACATCTGCTTTGATGGGCTGTTAAGCCTTTTGCAGATTATTGATCAAGAAGAAGAAGAGGGAAACTTACCCTTGCTCTCATATTTTTTTTTCACACCAAAAAATTCTAACTATCATGCCTTTATGTCCATGTCTTTAGTCTTACTTGGTTATGATAAATGTAAGCTGTTTGTTATATCACTTTTTTGATCTTGTATGAGATCACAAATCATGCCAATGGAAAGTCAATAATGATATAAATAATTTGTAACACTTAATTTAATTCTATTGTCATTGCAGATTTCTGTTGAATTTTTGATATTGTGGTATGTGATTGGACCATCCATGTTCTATGGCATCTTAATCATGGTGATATTCATGCCAATCAATGCTTCCATTTCACGCCTTCAAAGAAATCATCAGGTTGCCCTGGCTAAGGTGAAAAACAAACGAATGAAATTGACCAAAGAATTGTTGAATAACATGCAGGTAGGGATGTCATTTAAACTCTCAAGCTTATAATTTTTAATTTGTTTTCATAATGTGAACATGAAAATTTTTACCCTTTTCTAAATTAAAGAAATTGGTAGTCTCCTACTGTCAATGCCCCTTTAGACCATGTACCAGCAACCAATGTGCTGAGAGTCCATGAATATTGTGCAAATGATCTTGCTCAAACTTATTAGTTTCATTTGCCATTCTTCAAAATGATATTCCTGGACTATTGGGATGGGAGACCAAACTTTTCTTTTGTATTTTTTATTTTAATGTTATTTCATGTTGAAACATGTTGAGCATCCCATATCCACGCAGATCTACTCAAAACTTTTGGACTTTATTGATTTTGGTCGAGTTCTGATTAAATTTAGATTATTTCATTCAGCACTTCTTTTAGTTCTTTTTGTGTTATCTTGAAACTATTTCTCCCTTACGTAAATATACAGTGAGCTCGCACAATGGTAGGATTCCGTTTTTTCATTAAAGATAGAATTCCTTTTATTGAATCATGTTCATTGACAGTGCTCCATCAGTACATATTCCCTTACGTGAATCCCAAGATAGCCATGCTTTTCAAGATATGTTGTTAAAATGTCAAATACATCTTGGCTTGTCGTAGTTTTGGGTAATTAATCAGAGAATAGACATTGATTAATTATTAAAATCATTGTACGTTCATCAATTTCAATGACACATACAAATGCTGTTAGTTGTGCATGTTTCTGATTCATCGTTGAAGAGAAAATTGACATATTTAGAGTTTGTCTATTACACTTTGTTCAAATTGTCCTACTAGTCAAGAAACCTTTCCTTACTAGTATTGTCTGAAAGAGGAACATTGCTGATTTCTTTTTTGGTCTTCTCACTAATCATATTTTTAACCATAGTTTTGCACTTAGGAAGAATTCCTGATTCCCCGAGAGCATGATCCTTGGGTTAAAGTTTGATGATTTCTGTTACTTCATGTGAAGCTTATAGAGTTTTGTCTAATATAGCAGTACTTTTTTTTAATATTTCACTTTGCTTCGAATTTGCTTGCATCAGTTTTGAAAACATTCAATTGCTTTAGTCAGAAGATTTGAATGATTCGCAATGAAGGCCTCTTACTGCTTCAAGAGACAGGTTTTTACAAACCTTTGGAAACTCAACTGCAAATGGTCGCTCAAATATCGACCAATTCGAAACACAATCCTTAGGCCTGTTTTCTACAGAATTTTCAAACTTGAACCATAAAGAACCATTCTTAAACTGAGAATAATAACAATATGTTGACAACATTTCAATCGATGCTTTGAGGAATCATTTTGTCAGATGGCATGAAGAGTGTAATTGTATGAAAGTCAATTTGGATAGCATTTTAACATTAATTTGATGTTGGCCTAAAAGCAGATAGATGCAAAAATAATACATTATGATTATATCATTCAATAATACTGCTTGACAATTGTTGACAAAAATGCCTCACTCTAGATAGAAGAAGAAACAAATAAAAATTATTTAAAAGGAATGCACCACGTTTAACTCTAATTTAAATATTTACATAATTTAAAGGAAAATATGCACTAAATGTCGTTGGTCTTTATACTAACACTAGCCGAAATACCCATTCCATGAATGAGCGAGGAAATCACATTGCTTTCAGTGACTACAAGAAATTGGAATTAATGTTAAGCAACATAATAACGTACTTTTACTTTTGCCATACTGGTGCAAATGAGGGCGTGGAGCCTACAAATTCAGGTACATAATCTATTTAGTTAGTTTATTTCAACTTTATTAGAAACAAAGA
Source organism: Aegires albopunctatus (assembly GCA_032466395.1). Taxonomy (NCBI): domain Eukaryota; kingdom Metazoa; phylum Mollusca; class Gastropoda; order Nudibranchia; family Aegiretidae; genus Aegires; species Aegires albopunctatus. The sequence goes on from JASKDV010194241.1 coordinate 8,461, forward strand.
TCAACCAACGGATATATTGTGAAATATGATGCCACTGTCACAAATGCAATAAGTAAACAAATGAAGTATTTCAATAGACAACGGAATAAATGTGATAAATGTGAATCCCGTGCTCGTGAGTATAATGAAGGTCTCTTTGTAATGAAAATATGAGGAACAAAACGTTAATGTCAAATGAACACATTTTAAAGGAAACTTTTCAAAAATGTTATGCGTCATGAAGGTTCACTCTGAGATCATGAAGTCTTTCCTGCCCAAAAGATATTGAAAGTCATAGCCATGGGAGGAAGATTGATTTTTAACTAAAGAAAAATGAAAAAAAAAGAAAATTCAATATAATTGTTAAATACAATGTGCCTGCTACAATATCTTATAATTATAAGAGAAATGATCATATTTTCATTTCCTTTCTTCTTGCTTTCGTTTCTGGGATTTGGACGAACAAAGATATTCTATTCATAGATCTAGACCAATCACAATGGTTACTTTTTGTTCATCGTTCTTCCTCATTTATGTTATTACTAGCAGAGAGAATGGTAAATGTCCGATTATAATGGTGGCTTGAACACATCAACTCCCTCAATGTCAACCAAGCTGGATTCCGCAAAAATATGATAAATCTAGATATTAGCCTAAATTAGATTATAATGCTTGATATCTAGATATAAATATAGATCTTGATCTAGATTTAGATAGATCTAGATTAGATCTAGAATCTAGATCAGCAAGTAGATCGAGCAATCTAGATCGAGACAAAATTCTCCCTGTTTTTTATTAACATTAGCATTCTCTCTGTTATTCTCTCCTTTATTATTGATCTCTTCTTCTTAGAATGACTGAAGAGAAACAAAATTTGTTGATTTGATTCTTGCGGCCTGTGGCGGCAAACTGAGCTATCATTGTTCTCGCTCGAAGGAAATGATTGCTAAAGATGGCGCTGACCATCGTAGTCGTAGATCCCGTACTTGATATTTAATAGAAATTAATGAAAGTTTGCAGATATTGGGTAATAAAATAATACTGCCTACCGAATTTGGGAAATTAAATCAAGAATGTTGATGTCTTTGGTTTTCTGGTAGCTTCAATCGATTTTATTCGAAAAAACCTCATGGGCCCAACTTAAGGATTTATAGTTATAGATAATATATTAGACTAGTGGTCGACCAAAGTAGTCAAATTTTCATACATGAAAATGCTACCATAGGTCGACCTCAAACCAGGTTGACCTAAAGGTCTCCAAATCCTTAGAAAACTTATGGCGACCAGTTGAATGTCTTTTTCTTTTTTTTTTTAATTTCAAAGATATTTGCCAATAGTATTACAGAAATGATAACTAACATTTTTAAGCACTTTTGCCCCCCAAAAAAGTTAATTAGCAACAAATTAGCCCTGGTGGTCTCAAGGCACAATTTTAATGGATTCGACCTACTGTCAGAATGGTCCTTATATATATTGTTAAATTGAAAAGTAATTAAAATTTTTCATTTTTCTCAACATATTATTGTTATATGTTTGAACTGAAATATGCTTTAACCAAAATGAAAGCATTCATCCCTTGTATTTTGGTTTAAAAGGTTTCTACTGTACTTTGTGCATTTTCAAAACATTTTACCAATATGTATGTTTATACTTTTTTTAAATTATTTTTTTTTAAAATTTATTAGTTGTTTATTCTGCATTACAGATTTACAAGATGCATACGATGGAGCGAAATTTTTACGCTTGGATTGAAAAAATTAGATCAGAGGAAGTAAAGATATTGAGGAAGGGCTTTTTCATTAATGCTGCGTCCACCTTTTGCTGGTCTTGTTCACCTTATTTGGTGAGAAAATATTTATAATGTATCACTTCTGATGAGTTTTTATTGATATCAATAATGATGTATGATTTATTTTATTTAGCATTATGAGATTATTATTATGTCTTTATAATATTATTGTTATCTATAGCTTAGCAAGTAAGACATCATTATGTTTTACTATAATTTTGAATATTCCCCTATATAACAAACTATCATCAGCAAAGAGTCTAAGTTGAGTGCCTGGAAAGAGTTTACAGTTTATGTCATTTATGTATATAAGGTAATAGAGTGGTCCAAGTACTGTTCCCTGCAGAACGCATGAAAGTACGGGATTTGGATCTGACAGTTTTCAACAGGAATTGAACCATGCTATCTATGATATCTTCGGTTTTAGATCTTGTTGAGACCATGCCAATACAACCCCTAGTAATAAATGTTTTGCGGTTTTCTATCAATTCAGGTTCTTCTGATAACCTTTGCCAACTTTGTGTGGACAGAGGATGTCAAGTTAGATGCTTTTTCTGTTTTTGTGACCCTTGCTGTCTTCAACATGTTAAGATTTCCTGTCAATCTTCTCCCCATGTTAGTCACTCTCATTCATCAGGTAGGTTGTCTTAAGAGGTTTTGTCCATTATATTAATATTACAATGATTAAGTCAATAATAGATAGAGAAGATACATAATACACCTGATTTTTACAAAAGTTTTCAATCCTGTGAATAGTGAGGAATTATTTAAGTATTTGAAAGAACAGAATAGGTTTGATGCAGTTATTAAGTTAACATTGGTGTAAGTGTTATTTTTAAAGATTCACTTCTTAAGGTTTCATTTCTTGATTTGTGGCATATTCTTCAGAGAACATTTGCATCAGGGGCTACCCACAATTTTTGCGGGGGGTTTTCACGATGATTTTACCCCATGAAACTCATTTTGCGTTTTTGCACTTCTACTATTCTTCTCATTTCCCAACCTATTATCTCTGACAATTATATGTGAAATTGTTTCCAACCCTCATATTATGAAAGCTCATTCATTTTCCTTCAATTTCATATGCAACACTTATAACTTTTCA
>JASKDV010194252.1:0-11333 GCA_032466395.1 Aegires albopunctatus
CCCCCCCCCCCCCTCTCTCTCTCTCTCTCTCTCTCTCTCTCTCTCTCTCTCTCTCTCTCTCTCTCTCTCTCTCTCAAGAAAACAAAAATATTAGTATTGAGTGGGGGGGGGTTTCTACTGTGGCCCATAGCCTATTACTCTTCATTCAGTTCTTTGACTATTATATGTTTTATTCTATTCAACCATTGTGCTCTACTTCATACAATTGAACTACCAGTATTTACATATATGATAATTAATTAATGAAGCTGAGTATAATATACTATGATATAATGGTTATTTTTATAATTCCAGCTTTGACAGAACAATGCAAGACCTTGTATATAAGCTTGTGCCAAATCTACAAGAAAGTAAGTGTTTTAATTTTGTTGATGTCTTTAGTGGAGGTTTTTTTTGTTGTTTTTTGTTAGTCTTTTTTCTTATCTAGTTAGTGCAGCACCTCATTCACTTGATAAAATGCATGCTTGTGTGGATGGTTTTCTCTAGATCTGTGACTAAAACTTTAGTTTATGCTCTGTCAGAAGTCTATGCTATTAAGGTTTTGATCATAGAAACTATTTAGAATATCATGTAGACTAACTAATCATGCATTAAACAGGGCAAGAGAAGCATAGACATCAAATGTAGATTCTAAGACAGAGTTCACTTAGTGTGGTGTTTCTTTTAACTTCGGGACATGTACTGAGTAGTTTAAACAAGTTCACAAGTTGCCTACTTATTACTGATATGATTTTAAAAATAGTAACGGTAACAATTATATAACAATGAAATAGATCAATGACAGATTGAATTTAAAAACATCATAAAACATATTTCAATGTTTCAATTGTTGCAAGAAAACAACCATTCATAAATTTATGGGCATGTTTTTGTCAAAACAAAAATATTGATATGCTTTCAATCATATTTTTTCTTATCAAATGCATAGTTTCTTTTATGAAAAGAAGATATTTTGAGCTTACATTACAAATTGTGGAAGCCAACTAATTGATATGAGCAACAATAGTAATACTATCTCCAACCCCCATCCAACAAATATTAAGTTATGAAATGTGAAGCATTGTGAAGGGGCTGGCCAGAAAATTTCATTTTTGTGAAAGGATAGTCCTATTAAAAAAAAACCCACTTATTTGGCAAAGCAGATTTTATGACTCATGGGTGCCATTTGCACTTTGTGTTCATGTCATGATTTGATAAGTAAAAGAAATGGGTAAACCATATATAAGTTAAAGTAACTATACATCTAGCATAATCTGGGCCATAAACTTTCCCCGAATCTTCCAATGTAGTTTCATGGCAAAGAAATGTGGTGTTATAGTTGTAATTATAAATTACAACAAAATTGATCCGAAATAGTATTATTGGAGGGGTTCAATTTTGTTTGTTTGTTTTTCTTAATATTATTAATTATTGGGTAAAAGAATGGGGTTGGGGATACTGAGAGAAGAACAAATGGCAACTTATAATTGATTGCATACAGTTTTAGTCTTGATTATTTCAAAGGATTATAATGAAGAATGTATTCTCTATTCATTGATCATTTCATTGGATACTCATCAATATCTCCTTTACTTTATATAGATGAAAGTAAAAGGGTACAAGAATTTTACAAGAAAAGAGGATTACCCATGCCAGCAACAGTGGGTATGTCAGTTACTTTTGAAGTTCTAATAATAAGCATATATTTATAGAATGGAAGGGGGAGCGGATAGCTCAGTTGTTAGGGCGCTCGACTACCACGCCAAAGGTCCCTGGTTCATACCCGTGCAGGCTTGAATTTGAAATCCAAATTTATTTCAGGTTTCCTTCTGCCCCCTATCCTTTAGTTGCTAGGATAAAGAGTGCCAGGCCCTATCAGAGACGGACTATAATATCGGAGGTCCCATGTGTATAATATACGCATGTAAAAGAACTCTTAGCTGTTTACAAGGCAGTCTATGAAAACTCTGATATCACCAAAGTAGTGGACATGGGTATAATTCAATACAACAACAACAACAATAGAATGGAAGATATACAATCATCACAATTTTTATAAATTTTCCTTACAAATAATTTTCAGTTTTCTCTGCTGAAATTTATTTGAATGTTAAGAATTAGCATGATTTTGATAAGATTGATCTGATTTATAAGTAATGATTATCAGAATAATTTAAATGATCTAGTGGAATGTATTTACAAGTGATGTTTTGTTGCCTTTTTTTCTATAAAGTACCGAAGCTAATGAGATTTCTATGTAAGATAAAATTTGAGTTTGGTTATTGTAGCTTTAATTATATTGAATAGTTTGATATTCAACTTAAATTGTGAAAATCTTTTCAAAATAGTAATCAGTAGAATATATTTATTTCTTATTTTTGATTAGCAAATGATGATGGTAGTGAGAGTTGTAGATCACGGAATCAAGAACCGTCAGATGAAGATGATCATCATCGCAATGATGAACAGGTAAGCATTTAAGCTGATAGAGCTGTCGTAAGATGGGAATCAGTATTTCCATATGTATACTATTATTTTACTGTTACTTTTATTAATATTATTATTATTATTATCACTACTAGCTAACCCTTTGCAACATTGCTTGCAATAATTAAACAAACACAATAAAAAAATTCCTAAACAAAGCATCAATGATTCTAGACTACAAAAGGGAAAGTTGTCTGGGAATTACCGGGATTAAAAAAATGTTCGTTGCACGCCGCCGGGATTGGTCGGGGAATATAACGCAAATAACCACACTACTAAAACCTCGCGTTGAATCACTTAGCTCACCTCCAGAACGAGACAATTAATTGAATGGACTGCCACACGTTCGTACTGCATTATATAAGAAAGTATGGATCTACAATATACTACATGATGTTGTTATTGTTATGTGCTGAGGCTGCTACTAGTAGCACTACGAGTTGCCATATTTCTACATGGTAGTGAGGGAGACATGATATGGAGAAGGAAAGAGATATAAACATGGTAAAGAGGGAGACATAAACAAGGAGAAGGAGGCAGACATAAATATGATTGAGATGGGTTTTTTTTTTAAATTGCATTTTATATAGCACTTATCGTCAAGGAACTTTAGCCTCTTAACGCTCTTTACAATTGTTCACTTCCCCCGGCCAACAGCAACACGGAACACATATGACAAGACCATCAGCCTCTTGTGCGCTTTTACAATTTTTGGACGTAGACAACGCTGTCATAACGGCCAGGTACTCATTCACACTTGATTCGAGTGAGGTTGATGGGACAATGTGCCTTACCTAAGGACACACTGTCAATGACCAGTAGTTGTCGAGAAAATTTATGTCTAGCGGGATATGATGTCACCCAGCCGACCGGTGATGAGATATGAAAATAAAAACACAATTAAGAGGGAGACATAAACATGGAAATAGGGGGAGATTAAGAGGGAAACATAAACATAAACATGGAAATGGAGGGAGACATTAAATTGTAAATAGAGGGAGATATAAACATGGTTAAGAGGGGGAGACATTAACATAGAGATCCTCTTGTATCTTTCCACGACTTGTTTTGCTTCAACCAATCGATGACCGGTCGTGGAAAAATCTTGGTGGATATTTACACCACCTGTTTCTTTCAACCAATCGTCGACCGTTTCCGTGCCACTCCCCCACACGCCATATTAGGCTAGCCAACCAATGTTTAAAATGGTCAGACCTAGCTTTGTTTCCCTAGGCTAATTCATGACAATGTAGTTTGATCAAACTGGTTGGGCATGTCTTTAGATCCATTATTTATTTGTTGTTAAAGGTCTTTGACGAATTTGATTACTGGCAAATACTTTGAAAGTGATAAGGTGACGCTTTCTGTCGCTGCAGTAATTCGACATAATCAATAAACACTGTAGGCCTATTGATGTGATGGGCAAAAACATAATAGGCCCTATAAAAGGCTGACCTTTGGGCGTTTTGTGTATTGCTGAATATTACGCAATTGAATGAAAATTTTAATTCTTACATTAATGTAGATGATGTGCCTTGTCGTAAGGAAAAATGGTATTTAAAAAAAAAGGACTTCGAATTATTATGTCGCTAAGATGTCAATCATGGAGAGACCTAAATTGTTATTTTCCATTATGATGAGAAATAAATTAAATTATCACTTTTTTTGAAGAATTTGTGTAGATTTTGACACAATGTTAAGATCAATCTTGGGGACTCACTTTTTTTTTTTATTACACTTACACCACAAAAATGTAAAAAGTTAGAAGTCAATATATGCTGTAGACCCTGGTAACATTCTTTCGTTTTAAATCAGTTGATTTGCATGATTGTGCTTGAAGCTTGAAGATGACCATGAGATTGATAGACCTTATTTTAAATATATTTGGCTAAGGTTAACCAAGAATTCATATTCTTACCCCCCCCTTTCCCAATCCCAAGTTAAGCATATTGTATGGTTTTTTCCATGATTGTATGTTTTTTTATTTATCAAGGTTGGCAGTTCTGTTGATAAGTAATGTTGATGTGAACTCCTCTCCTACCACACACCACCTCTCTACTCCTCCTCACCCCATTTCCTGGTCTAAGTGTAATTTCCTCTTAACTTAATGTAAATGGCCAATCACACTCACATTACAGAGCAGTACAATAATAGTTAGAAACTTGTCTCTTTCTTACTCATTGTTTATCAGGAAGTCAACTTTCAATAGCTCACCAGTCTCAAGTCAGTTTCTTTTGACATTTTAGTGGTATGGGAGGGAAAGTACCTTTTAGTTGAGCGAGTAGCCCACCTGCCATTTATTATCATGAATGTAGTAAATGTATGGTTTTTTAAATATCAGAAAAGAAGAAAAACAACACCAATAAAACAAACAAAACTGAGAGATCAAAACTTTGCCAAAGAAGATAGGATCATGGTGGCATACATTTTAGACTAAGATAAACTTTAGAAATTGTCTCTTCTTCTAAGAACCTACTCTGCTTAAGATCCTGCTGTTCTTGTCTCCCCAAGACCAAATTCTAAGACAAATATTACTATTGTTATAATGCTTAATGTCTATCACAAGAAGATGAAACTTTTTGCTCAAAAAAGCATGTCATACTTATCATTTCAAATATATTTTGATGCAATAGATAGAAAAGTGGAAAAATATTAGTCTTTAGCATCTCTTTAACTTTGACTCTTAAACTGTAAATTATCACTTTTACATTTATCTTTTATTTAGGTCAACATCTGCTTAGAATGTCGTGCTACTTCACTCAAGACATTGAAAAGGAGATATCTACGCATTTCATCTCAGGCAACAATCACGCATTTGAAAAAATTTGTGGCTCTAAAAATTTACAATAATATAAATCGTTTCAAAGAGGTATGTAAATCCGATTGAATAAGTATTTAAGGAACACTGAGGAGAGAATGATATATTCTTGTGATTAAAAGAAAGTCTACAGTTTTTGAGTTAAGATTACCTCAAAGTGAGAGAAGAATTTGGAATCCTGTTTCACAGGTTGTAGCAAACAAAATTGCATAACAAAAATGATCCTTGCACCTTTGATTTTTCTTTATGATATGCTCATGCATATTTGACCTAATTTCCTTTCAAGAGACACATCATTAAATGAAAATTTGAAAATTGTAAGTTTGAATAAACATTTCATAGATTCTACACTGAAAACAGGTTTAAAAACTATACTTTCATTAGTTTTCTTTATTTTAAACAAGTTTAAAATCATTCTCATTAGGATTTTACCTTAATTCCTCATCTTGGCTAAGAAGAATGCATTCATGCTATCGTTTCAATTAGTGATTTCAAGCTGTGATCATATAATCATGGGTTTATCATGCAACATGACGATGCCACCATAAAGTGAATGATTTTCTCACAATGAAACAGCTCACAGTGTCTCCCCATCTCAACCTATTAAATATTAATGGCATAAGCTAACAGTGTCTCCTCAAGTCACTTTAATACTACTTCGCCACTTCAAGACACACCCCTCACTCTTGAGAATTGAGGTGTAGCAGCTTGTGTCTTTTTAGATGAGATTATCTCTTGTCTTTTTCACTAAACATAGGTTAGCATTAGAGCAGGATGATTCCCTCTAATGCAGAGACAAAATAATGTAAAAACATTTTTTATGAATGGGTGCTTTGTTTTTAGCATTAGCCTTGACCATAAGATTGTAAGTGTAATATTTTAGTTGTGTTTCTTTTCATATCATTTTCATGATTATATTGATGCATTATACATATATTTCAATATATAAAATATATTTTCAGGTTGATATTTTATGCAATGAAGAAATTCTTGGCAAGGACCACACGCTCAAATTTGTAGCTGTCACACGATGGCGTTCAAAGGTAGCATAATTAGATAATAATAATTGAATTGAATGATCAAAATGAAATAATATTCAAATCTTGTCCAAAGAGAGAATTTTAATTTGGCATTAGTCAGCATCATTTCCGAATCTAAACTGCGACCTAAAAGCAGAATGTGATTATTCCAAGGTCATTGCTGTTTGAAATGTACAGAAAATCTAAATCTTAAAGTGTTAATGTAATCAGAAGCATAGTATTGAGAATAAACTTGGTAACAATTATTATTTATGTTTAGAACTATGCCATCAAGGAACATTACACATCAGAATCATAAAATTGCAGGAAAAACACAAACCTTATCAATGAAATTTGCAAGAAGTTGAAGAATTCACTAATTTTGTTTTTAAATTTTTTGTTGATTTTTTTGCTTCATTTTGAAAACTTAGGTGAAAGATTAAACAAAAATTGAAGTCCCTGCATTGCTCATGTGATTAAGTTTCATGAAAAACTTTTTTTACCCAACTGGGTTTGTTATGTGATCTGTATTTTTTCTTGTTATTGGTTGGGTTTCTTGCTCTCTTTTTTAATATTGAAGAATTAGTACTTAGTTAGAGGTGGAAACCATGAGCCTTACTCTGTAACTTTCATTCTTGTCCTCAAAGTTTAGTAAAGTATGCACAAGCAAATTTTGTAAGCGGTTGACGTTGATAATTTGAAACACAGAATGAGTACAAAAAAGGGCAGAGAAAGAGAGGGGGGGGGGGGGGGGGGGGGTGGGAAGGACGGCAACGGGGTCAAGAGAGAGGGAGTATGTTTGAGATTGAAGAGAGAGGGAGAAATGGGAGTTTATGCTTCTATGATAAGCTTATATACACATGCAGTACAGTAGAACCTAAATTTCTCGACGTCTATTAACTCGACTTTCGGCTTAAGTCGACTTGATTTGGAATTTCCAACTTTTTCTCTACACAGTATTACTATGATTTCGACATCCGATATGTCAACATTATTTTCCCCCTCTTTTCTTTTATGTTGACATAAACTGAAGTGCAAAGTGATATAAAATGCCCGAACCGATAGGCTGATCAAGAACTCCAATGCCAAGCCGAGTGCATTGTGAAAAGAAGAATGGGCGATTACAGACAATGGAGAAACAGCATGTGGCCTAGCAAGAGGATGGGTAGTGGGTAGTAGGGTGAAAGGGAAGAAGGGATTGGGGAGCAAGCGGGTGGTTGGGGGTGAAAGAGAAGAAGGGATGTATCATGTCTTTTTAGTATTATTTACTCTTTGCAAGTAGACCAAGGGATATAGGCCCACAAGGTGTATCATCATGTCCATTATAATGTGTGTCCCTGAGAGAGAACGTATATGTAGCTTAGTCAAAATGATTACTGTATCGCGACTGTCCCCCATAAACAATTATGACGATGAATTCCCTTGCTTCTCTTCAAACCTATTGCAATTTCTTATGTCGACATTCTCTTTACTCGACATGATTTCAATGGTCCCAGCAATGTCGACTTAAGCGGGTTCTACTGTATATCTTAACGCTCAAAATCAGACTAGGAGAGGATTACATGGACATCCCGAGTGTAAACAGCACCTACTCTTTTGTTTTTAGTCTTAGAGAGCATACCTGTACAAAGTCTATAAGGAACATCTTGATCATTAAAGAGTTGAATCCGGTGAAAGCTATAATAAGGCAAAAAGGTCATTTTAAAAGCTAGTCCTGGAAGGCATGATTGAAGGTAGACACGGGAGGGGCCATTCAAGGAGAAGATGGTCGCAAGACATAACAGAATTGATTGTACACCTCAATGACCGAGTGTGACAGTATGGGGTAGGACAGAGGAGTGTTTCAAATGGCAGTGTGGAAGATCTTTGCAAGATATGCCATAAGAGAGAGAGAGAGGGAGACTAGGTCTACATAATAATCATTAGATCTTAAGAAAATTGATCTAAGTTGCTGATCAATTTCATTTTATTTTCAAACAGGGCCACAAAAATTTGAATTCAATTTTATTATACTGCCAAAAACTACAGTTTGAAAAATTGCAATTTGTTATGGAAAAATAAAACAATCACATCCTAACTTTTTGATTTGCAGCCACAAATTTCCACAATGCCATAAATATGTGAAATCCATTGATGTATATCTTCCCTTGCTAATATTACTAATTAATATAATTTAATTCATCAGTATTACAAGAGATAGAAACAAGATGTTTATATTTATTTTAGTGAAATATAAGTACATAATCGTTATGATGGAACTTTGTGATAATGAAATAATTAATTTCGATATAAACAGAGATATGAACTTAATCAATGAAATGAAATACCGTGGGAGCTATTCATTGCCCTATCTCATTCATTCTATTTTGCTTTTTTTTATTTCTTTGTTCACAGGATACACCTGTTTTACTTCACTACAGACAAAGAGTAGCTGACTTGTGACAAAAATTAATGTGTGTGTCTGTGCGTATGAGTGTGACAGTATGATATTTTAATATGTTGAGATATATACTTACCTTTGTATATTTGGAATTTTATTTTATTGTTTGGGTGAGATATTTTGCAAGATTTTATCAGCTTATTTCATTTTAGTCTAAAGGCTCGTTGATTTTTACTGTTACCACTTTTAAAATATTATCCATGTTTTTTATATATTTGGGTCTTGCCATAAGGTAATCTACACATTATGTTATAAAGAGTTCTTGATCAGATGATTACTGACCTCATGTTTTTCTTGAAATCTACCTTACTTCCTTTACTATTGTGAAATCTGCCTGATGAAAAGTGTGTGAATACTGAATGCTTAGTGTCTGCTAAATTCTATGTTTCCACAAATGTTTTATTGCAATAAATGATGATAATTATCAAAACAATTTACCATGATTGTGAATGCTTTTTTAATTCCTAGTGCTTATCATATGAAGTTATTCATATTTTTGGGGTGATTTCGTAAGCAAGGGATGAACAAAAAGGCAAGATTCCGTTTAGCATGCATTACCAGTATAGCATTGAGACACAACTTTTCAGTTTAGAGTTTCTTTTCTATAAAATTAGTGTTAAAGTATTTGATACTTGTTCTTAACAATTTCAACTTTCTGTTTATACTGTTTGGTTTTATGCAAAACTGCTTTCTCAATCCTAACCATTCATTAACAAACACCTTTCTTGGGTCACTGGACAAACTGAAAAACTCCTGTGGATTCTATAGATTGACATTAAAGCTAGAAGTGATAATAACTGCATGATGGAAGAATGGATAGAAAATTAAGGATAGAGGTATGAGCCTTATACTTGTCTTAAGTAATAAGTAGTCTGTATTATGAAGGCTGTCCTACATACATAACATTAATAAACATGAAAGAAAGAAAATTTACAAACATTGATTATATATATATTATATTGTTGACATAAACTGCCCGATGATTATCAATAATCAATGATTATCAAAGAATATTTTATGTGAACTAGCTGGTTGGTAATTTTAATTTTAGTTTTTGATTTGACATAGGGTAGAGGATTTAATGTAAAACAGATCACCAGCATAAGGAAAATTTCACAGCTATCTCTGGTATGGGTTGTCCTCAATAATTAACAGATTTGTTTAATCCTGAATTGAAATTTTTCTCTAGTCTGTTCCAAAAGAAATAAAAAGGGTTTACATAAATTGCATAATCTAAGCACTAGCAGTGGGCAACATAATAAAAAAGGAGCATTCTCATTTAGCGCATGTCCCCTAAATGTGCTACTTTGCAGAGATTTCCTGGCAGACTTTTACATCCCAAAGTCCTTTTCAACCCCCTGGGTATGGGCTTGAGGGTACAGAGGTGCAACCTGACAAAAGGCACTTCTCTCTAAGATACTCAAAAGATCTGACTCAACCTATAGCCAGGCACTCATTTTACACCTGGGTGGAAAGAGCCTTCCTTAGGACTCCGCATCTCACATTACCGTAGGACCTTTGGATCACCACCCCCAAATATTTGCCTCTAGATTATGATGCCACGCAATATGGGTAAAAGTAAATTATCTTGCCCAAGAAAATAAACACCTGCCAAAGCAGGGTTTAAACCTACAAAACCCAGGTTGGGGGTACAATGCATTATCCCAGATACCCACACAGCCTCTACTCCCTGTCCATATGGTGACATGAAACCTGGCAGACATTGCATGATCAAATTTGCACACTCTCTCACTAATTTATATAGGCAGGAGTGGTCAGGTGATCTTTTATTCAAGAAACGAACTATTTGACCAATTCCAATGAACCACATTATACCGGTACCAATCTTGCGAGAGGACACGTTTACACTAACACTAACAGTTCCTGTATTCATCAAGATATGATACATCAATAAACTCTTGAAGAAGTGGATCAATTCCAATGATTGATAATACATCACTCCTGTTTGGGGGCATGTGCCCAAGCGGGCCACCTATCAGGTTGGGGATTTTTTTATCCTTTTTCACCTCTTCTTTCATACTCATAAATCACGCAGAACTCCCGTTGCACTAACAGATTTTAATTTTAATTTGATAATAGAAATGTAGATCTAAATACTGTAAATAAGGAAGGGAGAAGACAGAAATATGATGAAAAGGCGGGGGAAATGTTAAAATTATTCATATTTCCTACTTAGCTACTTCGATCTGATAGAGAAAGATGACTTTTCAAACTTTTGTAAACGAACTATTTAAAAAATGTCAAAATATACACCACCAGAGGAATAATTTGATTCAAAACGCTACCGAGCCACAGCCATAAGAATAGCAATGCCAAAATAAGAAGTGGCTTTGCCAAAATTCAGAAAGAGAGAATCTAATGATTTTTTTTTTTTTAATCTACCGAAATGGGAGGCAAACCAACAACGATCAAATTGAAAGTCCATCGCCTTATCCACTCGGCCACAATGTCGTCACGATGTTAGAAGCGTAAAGAATAATTATACTTTCATGCACAACATGTCATCAATAAAGTCGTAAACAAAAATGCTGTAATAGGTGCACAAAATCCATTTGATCTCTAATAATAA
>JASKDV010194263.1:0-20681 GCA_032466395.1 Aegires albopunctatus
CGTTGACTAGTCGCAGGCTTTTTGAGATTTTACAGGTTGTCTGCAGGCTTTTTGACATTTTTCACTTGCATCCATGTCTTTCATTCTATGCTTCAGAAACTTGAAAACAATCCATATGCACTGGATATGACGAAGGATGAGGTGATGAGAAGAGCTTCTGACCAGATGAAAATGGAGAAAAAAAGTCAGGTTGAAATCATTTCAATTTCAAAATTGTCAGAGAAGGAGGAAAAGAAGTTGAAAAAACTGGTATATATTCTTTTGTCCTTTAATGATATTATCCAATTTATGAATAAAAAAAACTTTCTTGAAGCTTGATTTTGGCAAGGCCATATTCTTTGTATTATTTGACTTAAAAGCCATCTGAATTATTTCAATGCATTTTTTTTTTAATCATAACCCTTCTTGATTTGAGAGTCCAAACATATTTGGCAGAATCTTTCATTCTCTTTCATTCTTCTTTTTTTACATAACATAATTGTAATTTGATTTCTTATGCTGCATTTTGCATGGTTTGTATAATGTAGGAACTTTTCCCATCTTTCTAGACTGAACATCAGGATCAACTTAGAGTTATGTGGAAAGAGGAATTTTGCCAGGCCTTTGTTAAGGGTTTAAAGTCTATGGAAAAATGGGGTCATCGTATGTATTATTATCTTTTACTTTTAAGTTAGTGTTAGTGTAAGGCACTATACTTCAATTATTGTGGGCAGTCTATTGTCATTTTTCATTCCAAGTTTTTTAAATCCCTTTAATTGATAAATTAAATTGCCTAAAATCTACCTTTAATATTATGTTGTACCTTAAATACTTTTTCCAATTTACTTTCAATCATATAAATGCATTGTGTAATCTGTTGAAATTGATGTAAAAACTGTCTTAATAATATGACTTCACTATCTCTTTTTCATCTTAGACAACCTGAAAATGAATATTTATCCATACCTGATGCTTTTTCCACCTGAAATTTATGCAGACATTATGATTCAGGTAGTTCTCCTTTATTTCTATATTGAAATTCTTTTTTTTTATAATTGTCTCTTAAGTTAAGCCATATTTTGTATGTAGGTTTCATTCTAAGTAAGTCTTGAGAATGAAAGCATTCTTAGCAAGTTGTTGACTTGTTAATTTACATTGTTAGAAAAGGCTACTGCTATGTGTGAATGTTTCTGTTGCATGAGTCTTTTGACTGTCTGTTTCTTCTTAAAAACTTAGTTTGATTCATTGAAAACCTTTTGTTTGTTTATCTTGAGGCAATATTGCCTTTACTCACAATACTAATATATATATATAAGGCAGTCCAAAAGATTCTACAATAGAATAAACAATATTATAGTGGTAAATCCTTTATTATTTTATAAATATAGAGCTCCCATTGGTTGAGCACTGTAATTTTTGTAGATATACCTGAATATCATATCTATATCCTAAAATTTTCATTTCAGCATCTTGAGGAAATGGCCTTTCTTTATGATGAGATGTTTAGTCCAAATCAGAACATGCTCCAATTTTTAGTGGGAAGAGTTATCAACAATAGATATAACATGCTCGCCAAACTGTCCGGCAGGCTAGATGAAAAAGTAATGAAGATTTATGACAAATACATGGATGAGTTTTTAGACCCAAGCTTTTCATTGGATAATCATCGTCTCATGTGGATGCGATCAATGAGTGAACATTTCGACACAGTCCATCTGGTATTTTGATTTCTTTTATTAAACAACATATTGCTAATGGTCAACTGTTTCAATATGATCAGTTTTACACTACTTTTTAAGTATTATTTATCATGCACAATCAACTTAATATGGAAACTATCTATATTGGTGCAGAAGTGCCACACATTCAATTGTGTCTTTACAAAACTGTATATCATTTTATATGTCTCCCTATTCCGGAAGTCTCTATAAACCAAACACAAGAGCTGGGAACGGAATTTTTCTTATTTATTTGTACTCTATAAACCGCAAATTCTTGATTCCTGATGCGAACCCCTAATGTGGGAACAAAGTATAACAATATATAGAATTTTTTATTCTATTATCCAAACACTCTCACTCAACATTTCAACATATGGTAATCCAAAGCGATCTTTTAATGGCTCTTCAAACCAACCGATGACCTTAACACCACAACTAACAGGCTCCCAAAATTAAACAAACGTCACATTGGGACCCCATAATTTAATGAAGTCAATCCAGACAATAGACACGCATGGGTGGACAGGCAATCCTAATCTTTTGGTCACCGGCAAGAAGCTGATCTGCGAGCAGCCCGGCCCTTATTATGCTCGTGTAGTTGTTGATTACGTCGATGACGTTTCATTGCGTCAGGGCCAATTGACGACCTCAGTGCCCACCCAGACCATAGATACACATGGGTGGTGAAAACAAAGGTGTTATGTGTGTGTGAGCATATGTCATTGTGAGTGATTGAAAAAGAGAAAATTAACTTAGAGAGAGAGAGAGGGGGGTGGGGGATGGAGGCAGGCATAGACTTTAGTCTTAACCCGAGAGGCTCTATGCCCGCTCTAGTGCATGCTGGATTAGCAGAACGGAAAGCGCTATGCATGCACAGGTGCATATTGGGTTTGCAAACCGGGTGGCGCTAAGCACACACTAGAGCGTTTTGGACAATGGCCTTGCCTAAGGTGTGAAAATGGCCTTATATCATCACAAAATCTAAACACATTGTGATTAAAATATTTGATTATTTGATATGCGCTATACAAATGCTTTCCATTATTATTATTATTATTATTCTAGGTACATCAGAGAATAATTGTTCTCTTCTTATTCGCTGCTAGAGGTTTACTTTGATACATTTATAAGAAAGTATAGAAGGAATGAATCAGCTGTGGCATGTTTTGGACACATATGAAAATGCTTGAAATTTTGTTAAAAATTCAGTGTATCCCCCCTTTCAAAAGTGGGTGTGGCAGGTTGAGAGAAAGTGACGTGTGAATTACAAAGGGGTAATATTTGAGATTTTGGTTGAAATTATCTCTCTTTTGTGTCAGGTGTTACGTATGCTGATGACTTTTCTCTAGGGGCAGAGTTTTGATGAATGTATCAAAATGGTAATTGCCATTGGCCAATCAAAGCAATTCATTATTGGTGGACTGCTCTGTTCACCCATAATCTTCATTAATAATACAAGGTAACAAAAAGGATCACGCCTCTAAATTTTGGCAAAGGGACAGGGTTTAATTGATTGTGCTTGGCATGGGTATCATAACTTTGATAAGAAGATCAGATTAGACAATGAGGTAATATTTGGCATTTTTACCTTGCGTTGCACATGTCTGAGGAACAATACACACATCGGTTTGCCGTTACTTGTTAAATACAGTGTTGTACTAAGTACTCTACACTTCGTGATCTCATCTCACATCACCGTGAAAATGGAGGATGAACATTGGAATACTGAGCTTCTTGATCTTGATGATCCCATTGTCAGGACTGCTTTTGTCAATGTCAGTGACGCTATCGAAGACACTTTATCACCTCAACTGAACGAAATCTTTGAAGCCAAGTCCTACAGTATATCTATACCAATCCTCCCACCAACAACAAGCGCTACTTCTTTTAATTATCAACTAACAAATCAATCAGCTGATTCTACCAGATTGAGATTCAGTAGCGAGCCTAGCCACGTGCTGAGGTGGGATATCCTGCGCTATGCATGTTAAGCAAATGGTTTAATTAACTAGTTTATATCCTTGGTCTGCCAATGAAAATAAAAGTGCACGCGAGACATCAATACAATATTATTTATACCTTGGCCAATGGCTTTTGAGGAACATAAACAAGAATTTTTATTTTTTATATTTTTTTCAGAACTTTAAAATACAGTTCATTCCAGCTATGAGGTTCCAATCACAATTAACACCTAAAACTCATCTTGCATTTGGGTATTGTCAAAGAAAATACAAGTCCAAGGAACTCAGTATTCAGAAAAATAAAATAAACATGGGTGGCCCATTATTTTGCAATGCTTTGTTGCTCATCATTGCCTTTGTTATAGCACAAACTCCCATACGGCCTACAATTACAATAGTGCATGTATTGAATACAGGCCTATCACTATTATTGCCTGAAATCGAAGTGTTCACATAGTTCCATAGAGAGAGAGAATATTACATGACGTGAAAAGGGTTGTGGCTGAGCACTAAGAATAGTGATTCTAATGGTGACAACGGACACTTTTACTTTGATCAGTGATTCTATTATCCGGATGATTCTGTAATCCGAACAAATCATCGGGAATGAACGTGTCCAGATTAGAGAGACGTAACTGTATATGTCTTGTCTACCATCTTTTAGATCCCTGTGGGTGCCGGGTCCTCAACTGAGAGGAAAAAATTGTCCCAATATTAGAACTCCTCATGTAAGAGGCCACTAAGGGGAGTAAGAGCTTTTTCTCCCATCTGTACACTGTCTTATGTCTGTCAGGCTCTTTCTGTCTCCTCAGAGGAGGGAGAAGGTTTTGCTGAAGGGAGGCATAAATCTGATGGATATCCCCCATTTGTATGCATCGCTTGCCATAAAGCACTATCAGGGTCACTTGCTATCTAGAAGTGGACTGAGTAGGCGTTAGAAAAGAAAATCCTGGGTGAATGTTTGGGGGCTTGATGGCCATTGTTAAGTTTTTTTTGTTTTTCAGAGATGATGTTTTTTTTTAATCTGTAGATCATTTCTCCATTTAGTTACATTTATTATTCTATGTGTTATTATTTGAAGTGCTTCTTTTCCTCCTTGGTAATTTTTTTCCTCTTCTTAAATCTATATTTTCTTTTTCTGTTCTTTCTTTTAACTAGCCTATCATCTTACTTTTTCCATGGGCCCTGAGATGACCCTAGAAGTTGATAGAACTCAAACTCTAAACTCCAAATAACTAACTAAATATCATTTAGAATTATGCATATATGGACACATATAAATCAATTCAAATTTGATAAATTTTGATTACTATTTTTCTCATTAAGGACACCTCCCTTCGAAAGTGGCCTCGCCATGTGCTTAGAGGAGTAAGTATTTTTACTAGTATCAGTTTTCTTATTTAGAATAAGTCATGGTCTAACATTTAATAATGAGCTATTTTTAGCCTTGTATCCTTTAGGACTTGGGTTTTGTGTACACATTTCAAAAATTAATGCAGCGCAAGTCAGTAAAATGGAGCAGCACAGTTCCACGCAAGTTGTTCCATTAAACAACGTTCCAATTAAGCTGAGCCCATGATTAGAAAACTTATTAGTGTATGCTACATGAACTTGACTAACATATTTGATAACAGTATGTTTATGCAGTGCCCAGTGTGTAGTATTGATAGTTGCACATCTGTCACACACTTCGTATGTTTTAGAGAGCATGATTGTGTGGCATCTTGTGAAGATGAAATGACTATGTTGATGTCCTTCTTAGGAAGCTTGTCCATTATATTCTGAAGTCGATTGTAGAAGTTGTCCTTGTCTTCTTCTTCAGCATCATTTGTTGGCGCGTACACTTGTATGATGTTCATGTTGATAGTCTTCTTTCCTTTGTCCCTTTCGTTAGATTCTTTCTTTGTTCCAAAGGATGCCATGGTTATTCTTGGTCCATGAACTTCCCATCCTCTGAATGTTGTCTGTGCCATCTAGTTTTTAATAAATCCTACCCCTTCCCTGCCTTCCCTATATGGTTTATCACTGTCATTTCCAGAAAAGAAGAGTTCTCCTTCTTTCATACATTTCCGTCCGGACTGGTTCAAGTTGGTCTCGCTGATTCCTAATATGTTAAGGCGTTACCTGTGCATCTCTTTGAGTACTTGTGTAGTTTTCCCAACCTCATATGAGGTCCTAACATTCCATGAGCCAATCTGAAGAGACTTGATTGGTAGTAGAGGGATCCGCTCAACAGCTCTCTTGCGGGTTTGACTCCTGGGCTTAATGCGTTCTCCTTGGAAAGAAGCTCCATCATCAGCCAAAGAGTGTTTGGTATTCGCTTGCTTGTGTTTCTGTAACAAGGTTGTTTTACGAGAGGGGTCGTTAGCCTCTCGCAAACCGCCAACCTGGAGGACCTACCATTTATGCTATCTGCAACCGTGGCAGAGACAGTCCCATCCTTAGTCGCCTTTGACGACACGCATGGACTGAGAGATTGTGGAGGACCTATTCTTTCCACTCTTTCTGCTAGAGGGACCCTGGGATCCCCACTAGGAGTATCACTTATTGGTGTACAATAAGTTTCTACCTTTTTTACTAGATTCAGGTCTGTAAAGTTAATTTTCACTGCTAGCAGTGCTAGAATCAGATGTCTGATGTTGTCTTGGCAGATATGGAGTAAATTCTGCATCTAAATCATAATTGTAACTCAGAACGTCTTCATCTGACTCACCAATATCTGTTACGTGACATCGTCAAAACACTTGTCATTAGGTTCAGAAAGTGAATTTAGTGAAGGAGGGACCGGTGATGTCTAAAAGGTATCTAATAGTACATTTTTAAGAATGGTATACTTATCTTTGTATAAATTGATTACTTATTGGATGAACAATGTGTTTAGGAAATCCATTTTTCCTTTCAATTTTTAGGTAGGAAGACATCTGCTAGATCTAGTCATCCGGAATCTTAAAGTCAATGCAAATGAGTTCCGCTTATCTGAGCCAAAGTGAGTAATAATGAATAACTCCCTGCATATCGTTTGTATTTAGCTCCCAACGGTGTGTAAAAATTATGAAGTTATTACTGCCTTTCAATTACCAATTGTGTGTACTGAATTGTTGCACTATGCTACATTTCATTGACCAATGAAAATTGCTCTTATGTATATATTGATACTGGGCTGAAAAATCAATCCAAAAGTACTCTTGTAAATAGATCCATTTATTATCTTAATTTTCTTCATTTACTGGATTCTCTGCAAGGTAAATTTTGTATACCCTGCCTGATTTGCTTGTGATAAAACATTAGTTTTTGTAATTTTTAAAGATATAGCTTTAGTAAAGGGACAAATTCCATTTTTAATCTATTTTCCTTTTGAACTATTGAATTCGTAAAATTAAAGCAGAATTGCATGAGATTGCATCGTGAGTGCAGGCTATGGATCAAAAATGTGCTGGAAGCAGCATTTTAAAAGACTGTCAGTATATAAACCATTTGCATTTCCAAATAAACTTTTCTTAATCATCAATTAGACATTACCTCACTTCTTTTTTCTGTTTTTGTTTTGGCAGTTATTTATTACCATTTCTCTCCTAGAGGGCAAAAAAATCTGGCAGAAATTTCAATGCTATTTTTTTAGTCTTAGTTATGTTGTTGTTGAATTATAGATATCATACGGAGGCATTTGATAATAAGTAATTGGTTCAATTTTTTTTTTTTTAGGAAGCTAGTACCTGCCTTTTGCACAATCTTTAGACCAGATGTTCTTACCTACACTGTTGCTGAATTAAAGGTCAGTTGTTCTATCATATTATCTTTCATACAAGGATTTTGATAGCTTTAAGATATATATTTGTGGAAACACGTAAATTGCAACTGATAAGCAATTGGGAGGACAAGATAAGAAATGAAGAAGTATGGAAAAGAGCCGAGCAAACAACCATGGAAGAACTTTAAGGGCTGGGAAAACGAAGATGGAGGTGGATATGACATGCCTTAAGGAAATCATCAAGCACCACCAGGCAAGCTTTGAATGGAACCCCCAGGGTGCCCGCAAAAGGGGTAGGCCGAAGGAAACATAGAGAAGATGTGTGGAGAGAGACAGAGAAAGAACTGGACATACATAGTACATGGTGAACTAGCAAAGAGTGAGATGGAAATCCCTTGTCTGTGGGCTATATCCTGAAAGGGGTGACTGGCAATGATGATGATGATGTATACATACATATGCAAAAGGCTGTTTATAAGGCAGTCCGGGAAAATCCTGAGATCACCAAAGTAATGGAAATGGGTAAATTCAATATAGCAATAACAGCAATCCAGCAATTTGTTGTTTGCTTATTGGAAGTTTAAAACTTTTGCTCATTTGAATTGAAATAATTTAACTATATATTTAATTGAAATCTACATCATTATCATAAAATTGAGTTCTTGGCAATTTAGTAATAAAGGTCAGGAGAAATTGAAATGATTATCATGATTTAAACCCAAGTAACGGTCCCGGGAAATAGTTGATTTGTTCATTCCAATTAAAACTTGTATGTATTTTACAGTTTCATCCTGTTGTTAGCAAAATCTTTGGAACAAGATTCAGAAAGTCATTTACCTTTGAGCCCAGCATTGTTCCCATGAAGGCGCCACCTGTGCCATGGATATCTAAAACAATGGGCAGTCTTCTCATGGGATCTAGTGAGTTGTTTATTACTTTTTTGTCCTTTCGGGCTGCCTATAAAGAAAATACTTTTGCTTTTCTTTCTATACATATGTAGCATATTGATGAAAGTCTCATTTTCATTTATGTGTTCCCTTTATATTGTTGGTCAATGCTTATCATGTACCCTAGCATCAACAAATATTTGAATTTGTAATGTAACAATTGTAGGCCTACAACCTCTGTAAAGGAATTTACTACACAAGCATGATGTTATGAAAATAATTGGTTTGCTTTAAATTTTGATATGGGGCATAATTTATGAAGCAATTTCATTAGAATCCTTTCCAATTAATTGAAATAGGAAAAAAGAATGAATTATTGTCTGAAAGTGATACAAGGGAAAAGGTATTCATTTGTCTAAAATTGATACCAGGGAAAAAGTATTGTCTAAAATTATACTAAAATTCAAGCGTTGAAGATTGCTGTTATATGAATTAATACATCAATTAAACATGGCAATAATTACAATCCTTTATGAAGTGTTATTGACTTGTTTTTGGGATATAAAATTGTGTTATACGACTGAGGTTAAAAAATGTTTTTAATAATGTTTCAATACCATTATAGAACGAGAATGCTAAATATTTACAATAAGATTAAGGCAATAATAATTTTACTTGGCATCTTGTTTTTTTCTTGTTTAAGAAATCAGTTGAAATAAGTTACGGCACGCTGAAGATTTCCTTCTTTCACAGATTCGTTGGTTAGAACAAATGATGACAGCGGTCTCATTGACCCCTTGGAAAAGGTCAGAAATGAGCAGTACAGTCCAGTGTTAGACAGTCTCAATGCACTGGGGGCATGTGCATGGAAGATAAACACAAAAGTGAGTGTATTCTAAAGGAGAGAATCATTCTTTTCTTTATTAAAGTGACAATTTTCAGTAATTTTGATTCTGCCTTATTTCAAAAGTTGAAAATTTGCTGAATCCTGTTTTGGACTATTCTTGTCATTTAGTCTTTTACTGCTTGATCTGTTTCTGCTTTCAGTAAAAAGACTGTATATTTTTGACAATCTTTAATAGAAATTTTACCTCGTTATTTCAAATTAATTAATTTTGTAAGCCAGTCTTTCACATCAAATTTAAAGATAATATAATTGCCATGGTTTTCTTCCTTGGTCATTTTTTGGGGACCTCATGAATACTTTGTTCAATTAAATCTAATAGTTTTTGTTTGATGGAGACCGATCCACTTTTCATATCTTTTTTTTCCAGATCTTGGACCTTCAAATACAAATATTTAACAATGCTGGCAATCCTAAACTTAAAGTTGCTCCTCCATCTTCTGATATCCCTCCAATGCCAACAATAACAGTGTGAGTATTATTCTGTTTTAAGTTTTTGTGTGGGATTGTGTAGTTTTAGTAATGTGAAGCTTCTACTTTGTCATCTAATGTCTTACTAATTTGTAGTCTTGAGAAAGAAATAAGGGGAATGATGAAGAGGTCTGGCTAAGTATAGAGAGATTCGGTGAAAAAGAACTTGAAATGAATATTGCTGTCAGAATGTGTTGAATAAGAATCATAATCTTTATTTGTCTTGTTTTGACAAGAAAACTTCATGGTCATGTTAAAATAATATTGTGTATGAGGAAAAAGAGAATAATTTATCATCTCAAAAAGAAAATTGAATCCAATAGGTCCAAAGTATAGGAAGTTTGTAAACACATGTAACATTTGATATTGCTTGAAAATCAATTCAGGATTAAAATAAATCTGGAAGGGACTGACCAAATCCATTGGACTGCAAGAGTTATTAAAATGCATGATGTTGTATAGGCTTTGGTGACTAGCAGCATCTGCGTGTATTCTTGTTGTATCCATGTCACTTCCGAAGTGAAGCAAAGCAAACACTATTTAGATCTCAACTAAATACCTTTGATTAACTTCATGACACCTTTAGCACTAAGCCTATTCTCAACAGTGTTTTTTACAAAGTCAACCAGCGAACGTCACATCATGAATCATAGTAGCCTACTGGATCTTGGCACTAAGGTTTTATTAACCTCGTTTTAGACCTTTGGTAGTCTAGTCAAAGCCATCCGTCAGTTTACTCTGCCAACTTGACTAGGCCTAGATCTAGTCTTGTCTAATTTGTTAATTTGGGTTTTCGTAAATTGCATCCAAAACAATTTATGCCAAAAGGAATTAAACGTTTAATACTTGCACTGTATATTGCATCTCTGAAGGATTTTAATTTTCTAAGATATTACATTCTTTTATTGATTTTTTCCCCCCAATTGTTAATCCTAGATATTGATATGTCGTGCAGTATCCACTGTCTCACCTTTGATCAACAAGGATTTTATCGAGGTTCATTTTTTTCTAAAGTCAAAAATCATTTCTTTAGTTTTGGAAACATTTATTTTCAAAAAGTTGGCGTAACACCAATCAACACAAGTTTTCAATTTCTTTAATATTAATTATCCTCTTGTACACTGAAGGAGGTCATGTAGCTCAAACAGTAAAGCATTGCACTGCCAAACTGCAAGCCCCGAGTTCAAACCCTCCCTCCGGCAGATTTTTTTCATGGCTTCCCTGTCAACCCAGCAGTGAATGGGTAGCTAGATCTCTTTAGATCCGGCAAAAGTAAGGTCGGCGTGGAAAGCAATGGCAAACTACCACACAAAAAAATTGGGTCTTTATTCTTGATTTCCTCTATGTTCAGTCATGAGTATGGGAAACTTTACTTTACACTGAAGCATGATTTGTATTAGTATACTTTCAAATATTGTTAAGGTTTGAGTAATATTTTTAATTCAAATGAATGCCCATTTGTTAATGGTTTTTACTTTTTAAGTATGCTTCTAGATTCTGTTATACGATAGTTGATATTTAGATATGTTTAAACTCGGTTCTATTGCTATCTATCCTTTATTGTTGCTTTTTCCATTTGTTTTTCACCCAACAATTCGTCAGACTTAGCACTGTTGCTTAAGTTGCTAACTGTTATAATAGTAATATAATACTCTTTGCAGAGATATGAATGGAGCAGAGAGAGCATCTTTGTACCGTGATCGACTCCATCTCCTTCAGCAGAGAAATGACATGCATTCCCTTTGGTGCACAGATCTGTACCGCCTCTCCATAGCTAATCAGGTACTGTTGAATATAAAATTATGGTTGTAGAAGATGATTTCACACTAATATGCTTTCTACTGCCACTAGTAATTCCAAGCAGGGTTGCCAATTTTCCGCAAATTTGCAAAATTCCATCAATATTTTTCTATCTGTAAATTTTTAATCTGTTGGTGGCGGAACTTTGGGGGAAAAAAATGAAAATGAAATCAATTCTTCCTTGATGGGGAAAAGGATAGGGACAAAATTGCAATTGCATGGAGAACAAGTACCGTTGGCTTACATTCGTTTCTGTGATGCTTGTTCTTATAAATCATCTGTCTTATATTAGTATGGACAGTTGTAATACTAGGCAAGGAAGATGACAGAATAGGGTCTCTGTTCAGAGACAAAGATTCACTCGGAGAAGCTCAGGGAACAATTTTATGAGGGAAATAAGATGGATTTGAACATAAGCACCACCAGTTAATCGGGCATGGGGGGCTTAAAAGCTAATATATATTTGCACAAAGCATTGTTGTGGTATCCTCTTGTAATAAACGTTTTTAGTCTTACTAATCTCAATAAAAATGTAAAACATAATTTATTCAAACATTACGGAACTTCACCTTGAATTTTCATTCATGTTGCGTAGAATTGTCTGATTTTCATTAGGTCTACCTGATAGGAAATACAAACACAGTCACACAATTGTAACTAGTCCCAACATTTAGGCCTACTTGTTGTCAGGGGCGTAGTATGATATTATTATTATATTACGTTTAATGCACTACAGATAATAATAATATTAACTAGCTTAAAAGGATGTCTGTCAAGGTCATTGACTTTGGGAAGGGAAACAAAAGTAAGTGGCTTTATCAATTCAGTTGTCTTATGGAAAATAGATGTAGCAGGGTATGTTCTGGGTTTGTTTTGGATTTTTTTTTCTTCACATTGGCATGTGTTTATGCATGCACATTGAAATTGTCCTCTGGAAATGTGTTGCAGCTTTATATTGCTTTATCAATCAATCATTGTCATTACTGGTATTGCTACATGCTACCAAAGCTTGGTATTATCAAATTTTGTAAAAAAAACAACAACAATAGTACAATAGAATAGATCTGTCTCAGGGCTGAGAAGGTCAGGATGTTTGAATGAAACAGCCTGCCTGGGGACCTTTGTGAAGTTCATTAGGCTAGCACTTTTAGTGAAATACTAGATAAGAATGATCTTTTTCATTAATTAGTATACACATTTCCTAGAGTGGGAATTTTGCTTATGAAATGTTTTATTTTTCTCTTTAATTTTGCTCATAGATAATTTTCCCTAAAGGGTTAAATATTCCAAAATTAGACATTTTGATGTGGTCTTATTTGAGTTATGTCTATCACATCAAGTTATCTAGACACCAGACAACAGTAGGTGTGCTTGCTTGGGTGTATAGTTCATTGCTTAGAAGTGTATAACAAATCTGATTCTATTAAACAACCTAACTGAAAAGGTACGTCCTCACCAAATTTCCTCTGTGCACACATGAGAATAAAGCTCATCATTTCAATTTTATAAGGGAAGCCATGAAGCATTTATTCACCACCTTGTATGTTAATTGCTTCATTTTACTTTATCATACAACATTATTTCTTTTTGTTTTCTTTAACCTTATTTTAGTTTCGAGATGAAATTTTCTGGTTCCCCCATTCAATTGACTTCAGAGGCAGGACTTACCCACTTCCTCCACACTTTAATCATCTTGGTGAGGTTAATTGTTTCATTTATTCAATATAACATTATTTTTTTAAATAAATGGTCTTTCATCTGGATTTGAATTAGATGTCAGGCAACTAGAACTTGCCATTATCTATTTGCTTTTAAATATCGGTAGAAAGCATTCAGCAATAAACTTTAAAAATGGATGTAAAAGTTAATATTGAAAAGTGACCAAATCTTTTTATTTGAATTTGTGGATTTCCCAGGGATACTGTTGTACATCATCAATGGATCCCAATGTTTGCCAGGAAAAATGCAAAAAGTGAACAACTTTTCTGGGAATATCGAAATATGAATCAAATACAGCTTATTTCAGGAGAGGAAGATATATGGTGCTAACATTTCCTCCTTCCATCAATTTTGAATCAGTGCACAAATCCAGCATTCAAGCAAAACACTATAGATCTCCTCGTGCAACTCACAAGAGTAAAGACGTCAAGAAGGCATTGATGAAACACAAGAATTTAAGAAATATAATAAATTTCAACCAAGGTCTTGAAAAAGGAATTTGACAGCAAATTTCATTGCCATTGACAACTCGCGTTCAATAGTAATATAACTGGTTCTTTCTTAATGCGTGAGTGGTCTATTCCTTACAAAATGGTCTTGTGTTTATTCATTAGCAAACTCTGAAACCTAATTAGATAACCAGATCTGTACACAAATACGGATCGACAAGATAGATCTTTCCTTGAAATGCAGGTGAATAGTCAGAGGAATAGAAGAATCTACAGTGCAGCCAACCTTTGTCATACCTTTTCCTTGTACATCAGGTCTCACTCACTCCATAATAAATTGCAAATCATCTCAAATTGATTTCTTGCTTAGCATTGTGTAGGACAAAATGCCTTTCATTTCAATAAACACAGAGGATTGATAGAAACCACTTTTTCGACATCTTACCTAAATAAACCTGTGGATGTTATTGATTTTGCAAAATGATTGTGTTGTTAGTCAATTTAGTTATATCAATAACAATAAAAGTGTAAATAAATAACTTTTAGGATACTAGCACCATTTGATCATCATATGCCTCGGATTGTAAGAAACAATGCTTCTTCAAGCCAGCCTCTATTTCCTCACATCAGGTTCAGTCGGTCAAAAACATGCAAAATAAATGGTCATCAGTAAAAACCCAAACTCTCATCTTTCCTCTCCCTTACTTCGTACCTTTGAGAGGAAAGTAGTTTTATCTCAATGTACTTTTCTTATATGACATTGAGATGATGAGACAATTTTCATTACAGAACTTAGAAAGCAAAAAACCCAGTATCATTGGCGCTTGATTTTAATGTTTTCAATGATTAAACCAACAATGATCTTTGCTATTTTTCAGTCACACTTCAGACTTGATAGAGTTTTCTGTGTCTAGCTTTCTCTCTCTGTTCAATGTAACAGGTTCTCTGAATCACTGATATGTATGCTTCAGTTTTTATGTATAGGACAATTTAGAGAGACAATTTGGATATTTCAGAATGGTTCATGCAGCAACTACTTCCTTACTGTCCTAGACTTATTTGCAGCCCATTCAATCAACAATGCAAAATGCCCAACACTGGATGCAAATTTGAGTCTTCCCAGTTGCCCCATTATTGTGAATCACTTCAGACTGACACTGAGGCCATTACACTGCTTCATTGGAAATATCAAGCACAAAAACTCAATGTCAGGGGATGAAGAAATAGCTATTTTTTTCATTGCTGGTTACATCGCCTTAAAGCACTAGGAACTTATTGGTGATTATCCAACAATTGCAGTGGTTCCAATCCTATAAACAGCAGAAGGATATGGTATCTATCTGAAATCTTTCTTAATCTGCTATTATTAGCAGTGTTTTGAATGAAATGGGATCCTCAATTGTGCAGAAGCAGATTAGTGTCAATTCTTGAGTCAAATTTCAAAGAAAGCCCTTCAATGTCTGGTAAATCTCTTGCAGAGTATTACCAAGAGTTAACAGCATCTCTTGATCAAAGAGAAAAATTACATACTCCTCTTCTGTGGCTTCTGTTTTACACATAAATTATATACATTGCTTTCAATTGTCTTCATATCGTCATAATGGGGGTTAAAGACGATATTGGAACCAATACCTTTAAATGCCCAAAAGGTACATGATATCCAGTCATACTTAATAACAAAATATTCTTAAAGGGATTATGTACAATACATGACATAAGATGATGTGTATGAACCATGGTGATTGATGAAGTTGGACATAAGCATTCATAAAATACTGACAACAATCGGTGAAATAATCAATGAACATACTAAATGAACGTGATAATAAGGAGATATATATATTAAAAAATTAAAGGGCATGCTGCTTTTTGCAAACTTAAATCCTGTAAATATTCAGCTGTCTGTTCAAAAATATGTGTTCTCATGTGTAAAGTTCTATAACAAACTTGTTTAAATCTATAAATAACATTCTTATCCAAATGGATTATTGACCAAACAAGCAAAAGAGATTAATTTGAGACCTTTTGCACGTATTTCTCATGATGCCATTGTTGTTGTTTCCACAACTGGAACAATGACATCATCAACATGCTTCCACCATACCAGCAATCTCAAGTATTTTTCATGACTTTCTATTTTTAATTTGGTCATAAACAATTTTCTATCATTTAAAGGAAGTGACAATGTCAGAGGCATGCTGCTTTTTGCCAAAGGAAAACCACTTGGAAAGAAAGGACATGATTGGTTAAAGATTCATTTTGTCAATTTGACAGGTCTCAAGAAAAGGTATCAATGAATAATAGATCCACCTTCTTTTGTTTGTTGCGCTAATTTCAATTTTATTATCATTTTAAAATTTTTTTGTCTTATTACACGATAAAGAATTTATAATATTTCCACCAGTGTAGAAGGGTGTTGTTTTTTTATATTTGTTTTTACGTTTTTCTGTTTGTTTTCTTTTTGATTTGTTTTGTTTTTGTTTTTTGTTTTTAATTAAAGGGGAGGAGGGGGAACAGCTGTTTTTAATTTTAAGTCTGGTATTGGTATAGTGATTTTTAAAGACTGTTTTACATTATGTAGAAGACAGATATAGGCTGGTATTCCTCAATGATTCTAAATGAATCACAAAAATTGAAGCAAATATTAAGATAGAGCCAGAGAAGTTGATGTTATATCTAAAAATATTTGACCTGATTAGGTCTTTTGAAATACTTATCATTTACCTTTGTAATATTCCATCAAGGTGTTCCAATAATGAGAGACTTGAGTTTGCCAATAGTATGATGAACGAAATTCTGGATTCTGCCAACAACCCACTTAAGGTAATTATAGAGTTTGTGAAAGTAGAATTTACTTTTTTCCTCGTATTCCATTTTTAAGGGTACCTCTATGTCTTATACTATGCAACAAGTTTTCATCACACAATATCATATATAGCTAACTGGACAAATATTGATTTGTCTTTCAAATTCAAAGGGCAAAAAATGGTGGCAGGATGCAGATGAGCCATGGCAGACGCTGGCTTGTTGTATGGAGCTGGCTAATATTGAACGTTACGAAGGAAACAAAGAAGAATACATTTGTCATTTTCCAGTGCATCAGGTTCGTTGATACAGTTACATCTTTAAATTTTGCAATTTGTAAAAATTTTAATTAAAAACGGTGATCACGAAGTAATAATAATCTGAAATACCTTCTGATGTTATTACTTTTTGTGATTTATATGGTTCAATTACAACGTTGCAGAAATAAGCAGTGAAATTGATTATTTAGCTAAGCCACATTTTTTTGCCATTAATTGGGGTGGTTTAATGACTAATTTTATCCCAACCTTAATGGCATTTCTTATAAATTCTATAGAAGATGATTGATAAGAAGCCGTGACAGGGAATTTATTTTCTATGGTATTTATGAATTTAAATTGGATGCCGCAATATCTGTTAAAACCATATGTTTTAAAGCTCATTTGTTTTTTTGTTTTTTATAATTTACAACTCGTAAATATAAAGGATGGTTCATGCAATGGACTTCAACACTATGCTGCACTTGGAAGAGATCAGGGTGGTGCCGAGTCTGTCAATTTGGCACCTTTTGACAAGCCCCAAGATGTTTACAGTGATGTAGTTGCATTGGTATGTTTTAAAAATAAAAGATTATCAGTTAGTGGAATCCATTAAAGAGGAACACATTTTAAATACACATTTTCTCTGGTTAAACCTTTTGTTTTATTATACTGTCATAAAATATTTGTTCAAAATCAATGCCCCAAACTGTGTTTACCTTTTCAATCAATTAATATTATATACCTCTTCAATAAGGGAAACAGTTAATAGATTACCTTTTCTACAGTGCTTGCTTCACTCAATGCCAGTATAGTAAGCCTAGGTCAGTAATAGCGTACTCTGTGGCATACTGTGAGGCACTATTGGCCTCAAATCAAAGTTTATGCTAAGACTAAGAGTCGTTGTACCTTAATGTTTTCTGTATTATTGCATAGGAATGCGATAAGGATCAGTTAAGATAAACCTTCTGATATCCAAGAGTTTATTTTGAATAGATTCCATTGAGTTAATACTAGATATATTTGTGTCTTCGTGGTTGGCACAGAGCCCCAAGTTAGCCTTCTTTAGGGCTTCACAGCCCTCAGCCCCCCTCTTTTGGGCTTCATACACCTCTGTTGGGCTTCTTATAGCCTTTGAAATTTGAACAATTTCTTTTCATCTCGCCCTCTAATTTGCAAATGCCATGCTCCTTTCAACTTCTGCTTTTATCTCACATGATTAAAGTGGGAAATGGAGGAATTCATTGACCTTATGATAGCATCTTGAATTTAATATATGGCCTTCTCAGAATATTCCATTTTGAACAGTCAGGCCCCACTTTGGACTAAAACAATGTTGTGGATGTCGTTGTCTTGACCTAACAACAAATGTATGAGATATTTCATCATGGTCAGGGAAAAATAGTCCTTACATAACTGTACCAACTTAATTATTTTTCTTGCTTGTATTTGTCTCTATTTTTAAATTGTATCTGTTTGGTCTTATATTTTTCTATAATTTGAAAAAGTACTTACCTTATGTTTTAAAAATGCTCTTGAAATTATTTGAAAGATTTCCTTGATGTGCACAAATTATATAAAAATAAAAATTCAAAACTAAAATACTCAAAAATGACAACAACTAAATACCAGTATGATTGACTAGACATCCAGTTACATACCTCTCCTCTCTCCCCCTCATTCATTTTTTGATCAGGTTGAAAGGGAACGGAAAAAAGATGCTGTAAATGGAAATGAAGTAGCACTTGCATTGGAAGGACATGTCAAAAGGAAGGTCAGTCATGTTTGTGAATGATTTTGTATTTTAGGTCTATAATGGTGTTTATGGTGGCCTTGTAGCTCAGCAGCTCAGTCAGTAGAGCATTGGATTTCAAAACTATAAGGGTTCAAAATCCAGGGTTCAATTCCCATATACAGAAAATGTTTCTCCTGGCCAGCCTTCATTAATTACTTGCATGGGTAATGATGAGTAAAAAAGGGGTTTGTCAGCCCTATCATGTGCAAACTGACTCCCAGCAGAAAAGCGGATGAGATTATCAGTAGATCCAACAAACTGTCAGCAAGCGCTGTGGAGCGCACAGAGCATGGACATGACATGTAGCAAGACCTAGTCATACACTGCAGTCTGGCTGTCTCCAGTTGTAACATTTCCTGTGCCACTGGGTCAAGACTCTTGGGGATGAGAGAGTTGGATTTCCCCTGTGCAACAATTTTCCCGCAATAAAACCCTCATGCACAGGTCCAATATGCAATTCATTGGCAATGTGTTGTAACCCAACAAAAAGTTACGTGGTGATGGGCAAGTGGCGTGTACAACAGGTGATTGGGGAATGCTGGAAGTTGTTAGTCACAAACCTACACACATGTGGCCCTCTTGAATCTTTTTTTATTTTTAAAAAGATCCTCACATATGTTAGTCTGATTTTATTTCGTGGTGGTTGATAGGTTTTCATTTTAGGTAGCAGCATGAAACTCATTGTCAGTCATGCCCTAGATGGCATAACAGTTCTTCATGTAGATTTTGCTAGATATGCAAGATTACTTAAAAATATTTCCCAGCATGGTAAAACATGTATAACCCTGACATAACCAACCATGGTCACATGGTCTAACAACCAAACTGCAAACTGACAAACAAATTTATTCAAATTATTCTCTCCATTATGCTCAATTTCAGGTTATAAAGCAAACTGTGATGACAACTGTTTATGGTGTCACTCGATTTGGTGCTAAATACCAGATATTTAAACAGTTAAAAGATATACCAGATCTCACCCAAGAACAGGCTTGGAATAGCAGCATCTACTTAACCGATAAAACCTTCAGCTGTCTAGGTGAAATGTTTACGGCAACCAAAGATATCCAGGTAGTATTAGAATCTTGATTGAGAAGGGATAAGAATTAATTATTTTAAGCAGCAAGTTCCCAACCTTTTCTTTTTCTTTTTTTTTTTTTTCACGTGACCTCATAATAATTTTTTTATTCAGTTCAACACATTTTACAAAATCATAATTGAAAAAAAAATCAAATTAAAAAATTAAAACAAAACCAAACAAAAACAATATAGCTAACCAATAGTAACAATAGTCTTAATAAATAGATAAGATCATTTAAAAAATAATTGATTTTAACAATATCACAATGACAATAATATATACATCCAGTTTTTACCCATGGTTACACATATCACAATGACAATAATATACATCCAGTTTTTACCCATGGTTACACATATCACATGACAATAATATATAATCCAGTTTTTACCCATGGTTACACATATCACAATGACAATAATATATACACCCAGTTTTTACCCATGGTTACACATATCACAATGACAATAATATATACATCCAGTTTTTACCCATGGTTACACATGCAAACAATTAATATAGCTAACACATAGTAACAATAATCTTAATGTACAATAACAATAAAGTCGATAATAATAATAACAATAATAATAGTAATAATGATTATGATAATAGCAATATCAATAACAATAATAATAATAACAACAACAATAACAACAACATCGTAACTTATATATGATTTTCTTCCTTTAATTCACCTTTCCCCAAAAAATATTTTAAAAACGCATTTTTAATAGTCAAGTCTTCGTTTATGGGTAAGTTTGTACCTTTTAAGGCTTCTTTTGCCTTCATTATCTGAATTTTATTCTTCAGTTTCACGATGATGGGTCGCGATCTGAGCGTCCCTATAGAGAGCCTGCTAGCCGGCCTAGCACTAGAATAACTCGAGGCTGGGCGCCGGGCAGCCAGCATTTACACTCATCGCCAGCATAATATTATTATTGTATGGTTTTATGCTCAGCGTAGTACTAGATTAGTACGTAGTGATTTTACAGTATAGTATATTCACTAAGATTACTAAGAAGAGTGTTAACAAAACATACAATACTCCATTTAGTTGTAATTTACATAGATCTATCTACGAGAGAGAGAGAGAGAGAGAGA
>JASKDV010194264.1:0-11333 GCA_032466395.1 Aegires albopunctatus
CTCTCTCTCTCTCTCTCTCTCTCTCTCTCTCTCTCTCTCTCTCTCTCTCTCTCTCTCTCTCCCTCCCTCCCTCGCTCTCTCTCTCTCTCTCTCTCTCTCTCTCTCTCTCTCTCTCTCTCTTCTACTGATTGCGTATTTACTTAATTCTGATATGTTTTTATTTCCCGGGAAGCATGCAGTGGAGCAGCGGTTCTATGAATATATCCTGTAAGACTAGTTACATGATATTTTATTATCATTACCTTACTCTTGTTTACTCTCTGAATCGGTTGAAAAACATAATACACGTATTTGAAAAGGCCCATTCCCCTATCTTGAATTCAACAGCGGGCCATAATATGCAAGCCAGAATCGTTTTCTTAACCTTTCAACCGCGAGCCTATATTATTACAGATATCGCAACCCATGGCAACGTTTTTCTGTTTTGTTTTTTCTTTTGTTAAGTTTAAGTCATAAATATATCTTTATACATGCTAGGTATTTATTTCATAGTTCCCATGTGAACCAATTATATAATCGAACGATATCAAATTCTAAAGGTATTAAAATTGAGAAGAAAATCCTGACTTTATTATATATATATAATTCAGAGGGTTAACAATGGGAAAAGCCACATCTACCTCTATAACGTCTTTTATCACAGTTTAGACATTGATTAGAGACCATCTAAATTGTATCGGAGTTGTAAAGAAAAAATGACAAGTCCATTGCTTTATTTTAAGAACAATACATGACTAAGTTAACCAAAGAAGAACATCAGTAAATAATTAAAAGACCATAATTATCTCGCCACTGAAATCTACATAGACATAGACTTCCGACAGAAATATAGAAGTAGTATTGTTCAAAATTCAAAAGCTGATTTGGATCAATCTCATGTTGGCCTCCTAACCCACCATGAATACGCCAGAAATGAAGAAATTAAACTAACTACCTCAAAAAGACAATATGCCACCACCAAGTCGAATAAATTGATCTTATTGTCAAGAGAACAGTTGGCAATCATGAGCAAATGTTTCGAAAGGGATTATGGCAACAGCACACTGGCAAAATATTTGAAGTTGTCTATTAAGCCTCTCAAAACACGAAATGTCCAATTCCTTTTGGATGTATGCCAACTGAAACAAGTATTTTATCGATAGTGAGGGATTTCTAGCTGACAATGTCCTCAAAAACTAATTATTGTATTTTATAGAACGAAATGCAGTTGCCATTCGCTCATATGATTTCTTTATTGGAATAACATAACACGTATAGTGTATCTTGCTTTGCTTTGAAGTAGGAAAATAATGAACAAAATCAATTGCATCTTTATCCCATCATACATACGCTCTCACAAATTACATTTTCCATTTTTAGGGACACCATTAAGGCCATCATACGAAAAGAAACATTTAACTATAGATTTTCATTCTAATGTATAAAAAAGAAAGATAAAAATGATACGAGTATTAATGATAATAAGTTTGTCTTTACCTTGTGACAGAAGTTAGCCCTGTGCACAAAGTCCCCACCAAATGTCTTCCTTTTTTCTTCTTCTTTTTCTTCTTCTTTTTTTCCTTATTAAACACCCCCAACCCTACCCTAAACACTTGTGAAAAGATAAATATGGACTACATAACATTGTTTAGCCATGAATTCCACTAACTCGTCATGTGATCATTATTTTGTGATGTAATACAGGAATTGTTAAAAAATGTAGGCGAATGACCTCGATTAGCTTTGTTATTAGACAAGACTCTGTCAGTCATCCAGTACAAACCTGTCTCGTCTGCATGCATCAGGAATGCTCATAGTCCGCCCCTGTTTGCCAAGAAGAGGTGGCGCCCATAACACGCATTCAGGTGTTAGCGGAAATTCAAATATTCCTACGCCGTGCCTTTGGCACAAGGACAGCAAAGATGAATGAATTCCTATGACATGCATAGTTTCAAAAACCAAAAAATAGTAAACTTACACTACGGATTCACAGGAAACAAATCTGCCTTTAATTCAGCCAAAGAATATTGCATCAATTTCTTTTGAAATCAAACAAAAGCCATAAAATGTCAAAGCATTAAAAAAGTAAAAAATAAATAAAAGATAAAGATTGATAAAACTGAATGAGGTTGTTCACTATTCTGTATGGATAGTCTTGAACGTTTGGGTTAACCTGATTTTTTTTAATGAGGAGACGATAAAATTACGATTTAACTGTGATTTTTCTCTCCTTATTTAAAAATATATGTTTTCATGTGCAAGGTTGTCCGAGCTGTGAGTCTCAAAAAATTCAATTTAAATTAAAAAAAAACAATAATTAAAATTCCACTTATTCATCCCAGAAGGGAAATTTATCTTCTGGTATTTACCGTCACCGAGCGTCAGCCGTAAAAACAGCGCCGCAAACGTAGGCAATTAGTGTTCATAAGAGTTAAACACAGTGTCTCCAATGAGATTCGAACCCGCAACGGCCACCGTGCCACTAGTGCATTTAGCGAGTGCAAACCTACTACTTGACTATCCGTTCTCCCATCGAGCTGTCATCATAACTTGTACACATTTCACGAGTAGGCCTATTTGAATTAAAACAAAACAAAGAGCAATGGGAGAATGAAAAAGAAAAAAGAAAGATTTAAAAAAATAAAAATAAATAAAAGAAAGAAAAGGAAGGAAAAGAAAAAGATAGAAAGAAAATGAACATATCATATTTCAATCATCCTAATTAAAAAAAAATAAATATATATATATGTATTGAATTTAGCTGTCTGTCGTTGCATTGTTTGTGTGTTGCTGTTATAGTTATAGTTGTTGTTGTTGTTGTTGTTGTTGTTGTTGTTGTTGTTGTTGTTGTTGTTGTCGTTGTCGACGTTTTGGTTTTTGTTAATGTTTGATTTCCTCTTAACTATTTGGGTTGTGTAATTGTTTCGTTTATTCATCAGCTTCAAGTTTGTACGCTTATTTTTTGTTTATCTCATATTCTTTGGTCTCTTTTTAGATGTTGATGAGATCGTTTTTATGTACGTGGTTTAATCAGGACTTTGAGCTTGTCATAAGTGTGCAAAATACACGTAATAACAATTCCAAAATGAATCTAAATCCTACCAAACAGATTCTCACTTAGCATAGATAGCAACGTTAGTGTCTTAAAAAAAAAAAGTAAAAAAAAAAAAAAAAAGAAGAAATGATTAAACTTTGGACTTTTTTAAAAAAGGGGAACAGTATTGATAAAGAATACCCTCTCATTATCCCCCACTTTAACCGAAACAAAACAAAAAAACCCAACAAAGACCAAAACAAAAACAAAAACAAAGAATTTAGCTGATCAACGCGATACAGTTAAACATCTGATGAAATGCGGACATTAAAACATTTTGTAAAATTGATGGGGCACTTTAACAAAATATAACATGAAAAGATATTACCATATCATCATATCTTATGAAACGAGTGTCACGTAGGAGAGCAGATCCTTTCAGCGTTATCTGTACCCTGAACAAAAATATAATACATCCAAAGCTCAACTGAAAGCAATTAGAAGATTACTCATCATAATCATACATGCAATCACCATGTTTTACATTAATGGCATTCTAAAAACAAGTAAAATAATTAGAACTGTTTGTATCGCACTTAAGACCATTCCATGTCCATACGGTCCTACAATAAATGGATGAGTTCCTTTTTCTGATGCTCGAAACACTGCCCTCAACATAGACATTAAACTTTTCCCCACGTGGTACAATGTACTTGTAAAATGAGAAAATCTAATGAATTTTTTGTAATCGATATAAAATCAATGTGCACATGACATACATCTAAATACATAACTATTTATGGATGATATAGAGACTTTCCAGAGTTAGAAATAATCGCTTAATTTTGGGCATCGTTTTAACGGTCATTCGTCTTCTACGTAGTGCATTATGGTGGCAAAATATTTCAAATATATCCATATCGAAATAAAGAAAACAAAAACAAAACAAAATCGTGCCCTGATTTATCTTGAAAAAGCGGTTTATTTCTTCTCCTTTGTTTCCTCTTACCAGAAGATTTTCCTTTATTTGTTCAATGTATGAAATCAATGAAAGTCATTTGCATAAGAAAGGATGATTCAAGTTTTATCTCTTTTAGATCTGCTCTGAAAAATGTCAATCATTTTGCATCTTCATCACAAAATGTTTTGCTTTGTTCTGAGATATTATTGTGTGTAAAGAGACTAAATCTTATTGACATCAACAGGAAGGCAGAACTTTCTCTTCTTTGTAATTTATAGACATTTCATTTCATCTTTTTGTGACTAGCGCTGATTCTCTATATCGTTTAAGAATCTAACCATTAGCATCGCTGTCTTTATTACTTCATGTAAATATCTAGTTATTTTTAGCTCATAGGACACTAGATCAGAAAATAGTAATCCACGTAGTTGTATGGTGCAGGATATAAAACTATGACTGAAACACGTCGAAGCATTACTATTTACTACTTTTACAAATTAATGGGGTTTTAAATCGTTGATTTTTCAGATACCTTTAGTTAGTTATTTGGAGTTTAGAATCTCTGTCAACCTCTAGGGACATGTCAGCGCCCATGGAAAAGATAAGTTGATAGACTGGTTTAAAGAATGAAAATAGAAGTAGGAAAATAGGTTTTACAAGAGTTGCCATGGAGGAAAAGAAGCATTTCAATTAATAATAAACAGAATACATTGCGGAGGACTAGGAATGCGAGGTTATTTATAGATGTTGTTATTAGAAATTGAAGAGGATATTAGAAAAATGTTGCTTAGGAAAAAAATCGAACAAAAAAAAAACAAAAAAAAAACAAAACAAAAAATACATGTTCTTCAAATCAGACTAAATGCAGGATTGGGGATTCACATGATCAACCAAAAGGGTATTGAGTGAGAAACACAACATTTAAATTGTTGTTTAATTTAGTTATATTAAATCACTCATCATAAAATGAGTGTAAAAAAGTCCCATGTTTCTGTTAACTGCTGGCAAGATATGGGCGGGAATGGATAAAATATAATTCTTGTTAAAAATTTTCAATAAGAAAATTAAAGAATAAAGACTACACAATCCTTCCACCTTGCTAACATCACGTAAAGATAATATAATTTTATGATACAATCATAAACAGGGGACATAACGCAAGCATTATACTAAATTCTTTCTTTTACTTTAACGATACGATTTGGAATGATCTGGTCTAAATGTTAGGACCAAATTATAAAAAAAACCCAAACAAACAAAAAACAAACAAATACCCCCCTCCCCCCTCCCAACAAAAACAAAAACAAAAAACAACAACAAACAACACACCCCTTCCCCCAAAAAACCCAACAAAACAAAACAACAACAACCCACAACAACAAATCAGCACAAAAAAAAAACAACAACAACAAACAAACACACCTGTCTCCCCCCAAATAACAGCAACAACAAAAATAACAAAGAAACAACAACAAACAAATACAAAAACAAAAAAATCCTGCAATTTAGATAGGTTTATTCAAAAGAGTATGATGCATAACATAATTATCATTAAGCGTTTGACCATAAATAGTATGTTATTGTTTCTCTTAATTTTATGACGTAACCAGGATCTTCGAAGATTATTAGCCCTAAGTCGATATTACATAATATTGTCTTGTAAACGTTATTCCATAAACTTCACAATTGTATCGTGATTCTAGTCAAGGTCATATTTAATGTAGGCCTAGAATTAATAATAAAGGGGCCTACATAAATTAGTAATCATATATCGGATAGACCACACGTTATCATTATTCGTTTAATTGCTTAATTATACAATACAATACTGCATCTAAAACGCAGAATCATGATATTATTATTTAGTATAAAGAGAAATATTCTGCGTTTGGATTCAAACGGCAGAATCCACTGCAGGTTAAAGG
The DNA here is from genome assembly GCA_032466395.1 of Aegires albopunctatus. Classification (NCBI taxonomy): domain Eukaryota; kingdom Metazoa; phylum Mollusca; class Gastropoda; order Nudibranchia; family Aegiretidae; genus Aegires; species Aegires albopunctatus. The sequence continues at coordinate 5,900 of JASKDV010194264.1, forward strand.
CTCTTTAAGATAACCCTAAACTACCCTGGTTCATCAGTAGCCTCGTGGTTAACACTGTTCGAACACGAAAAACTCACGCGGCATCACTCATTGACCGACATCGGTCGGCTGGGTGAATTGGGGGGATCGTATCCCGCTAGACACAAATTTTCTCGATAACCACTGGTCATTTGCGGTGTGTCCTTAGATAAGATACTTTGTCCCGTCTACCTCACTCAATTCAGGTGTGAATGAGTACCTGGCCGTTAATACAGCGTGGTTCATGTTCGAAAATTGTAATTGCACCTAGCTGTCAGTTATGTCCTATGTACTCTGTGTTGCTGTCGGTCAAGGCAGAATAATATTCAATGTAAAGCGCCTTTAGCACGGTTACGATGAGGATATGATATGTGCGCTATATAAGAACGACTTTTACCTTTTTTTAAATACATATATATAATAAAGAGCGCATGAATTAATATCACCCTTTCTTTGTCTTTCTTCTACAATTTTGATGGCCTTGCAAACGCAAGATGTCATCACACCGTGGTACATGTTTTATTATTTCAATTTCAAAGGAAAACTCAGAATAAATCATCTACATTTGTTTAAATTGGTGATGGTTGAATTTCTGTTTATTTAAAACGTCATGTCCGATGCATCTAGGTCAACTTGACATCATAAGCACACCGTAACCACTTCTCTCCATGAGAAACTGTGACAACTCCTACTGTTTAAATCTACATTTTGTTATGCAATTGTTTGCCCCTACGTAGGTTAAAACAATAACGAAAACACAGAAGAAGACTAACTTTCCAAAGTGAGACATCCAGTTAGATTAGAGGTGGGGTTAAACAACTGCGACAAAGATACTTTTTGTAACACGCAAACCTTTGAAATATCCGTCCAGTGTAGCATACACATTACTAGACATTTGGTGGAGACGAAAAAAACTTACTTCAACTTTAACAAATAGAGAAAAAAAAATAAAGAAAAGAAAAGAAACGTTTTTAAGAATATTTCAATAACCACTTACAAAATGGAGCTGTTACAATTATGTTACCGACGATTTTTAGACATTACCCAAAGTTGATTACTGATGTCATACATATAGTTGCCACTCCCGTCTCATGAAAAAGGATTGGATTTAACTCTTAGAACCATAGATTTCATTCTTTCATTATCCATGTATTAATTTTCATATATTTATTTCGTTATTCATCTAAGTATTTATTAATGTATCTGTTCATTACATAATGATTTATTTATGTGTGTGTGTGTGTGTGTGTGTGTGTGTGTGTGTGTGTGTGTGTGTGTGTGTGTGTGTGAATTGTCAAGAACGGTTCAATTTCATCACTCACAAAAATGATTATTCCATGCTTTATCACCAAATCAGATGAAAACGTCTTGATACTGATTCTACCAGCTTAAAATGTTCATCGCTTGGAGAGGATAAATCTAATAGGGTGGAGGGAGAAGTATGATGATGGCCGTGATTGTCATTTTCTGTAATTTAAAATTCATGTCAGAGATGATGAGAGTTGGGGGATGTGATAATAATAAAAATCCAGATATGGAAGTCGATAACATAGAGCCCAGTATGAGAGTCTTAGACATGCTTTCTTATAAGCCCTTTGAGCAGCTGTTTAACATAGGACTGCTACAGCGTTACCTGCCTGTGTGACGATAGTGTCGCAATAAAATATCATAATATGTAAGGAAGATATTAAAGATAAAATGGTAAATTTAATTCCAACGCCTTATTGTTTTTATTTATTTGTTTATCATTCATCACATTGTATGGCACAATATCACGATCAATCTTTATCAAGATTTATTGTGAACCACACAAAAAATTGATAATAATAATAATAATAATAATAATAATAATAATTATAAAAATAATGATAATAATGATAACAAAAATAACAGGTAATTGTCTATACTAGTAATAATGAATTCTCTTTGATCACGATCCTTTAGCATTGCTGTGATGAAAATATTGATACCTTACTAGAAATATTGAAATAACAATAATAATAATAATAATAATAATAATAATAATAATAATAATAATGATAATAATAATAATAATAATAATAATAATGATAATAATATTAGTAGTAATAATAATAATGTTCACCAGCCTTATAAGTGGGCAGATCGGGCCTTCAAATGCCAGAGACCAGTGCTTTGAGAGCTTGCCGTCTGTTATGGCAATTGAAAACTCTGAGAAAGCAAAGTGTACTATATTATATTAGAAGAATAAGATCTACCCATGGTTACTCTTAAGAATGAATTTGATTGGATGGCAAATAACCTCTACGAAATATATAGGCCGTCGTTGTACGGAAACTACAGTTACTATCCAACGACTGAAAGAAGAAAACCTTACTAAGTTTAAACAAAGAGTCCCTTAAACTTCTCAGAGATTTAAGTTTGTGAATATCAAATTTATCAGTTTTCATTAATCCACGCACGGCTGGTTCGTTGGGTTTCTTTTATATTTTTCGAATGATAAAATATTATGATCGGTCTGATTATTATCTATTTTTATTTATTTTTTTAGATTGTGTAGTTCCTAATTATGACAACATTCGTATTTCTAAGCATCGTACTCACATCATCTACTCCGGTAATTAATGACAAGAATAGAAAATACTAAAGCTTAACTAATTAACTCCACTACAATTTTGAAGATTTAACAGACCTCATTTTCGCCGTGCTAGTCATGAGACGTGTCAAGGACTTTGGTTTTCCCATTCTTACAAAACTATTTCTTTTATCCTTTACACTCCTTTGGTCAGCCCATCCTTGTATCATAAAGGAAACGTCTTTCGTAAAAAATCCAATAATATGTGTTACACAGGAGACTGTTGATAAGGATTCATGTCTTACATATATCTCAGAGGTTCGATCTTCAATTCAATGCTTAGTTTGGTGTAGCAAGGATAATTCTTGTGTTGGAGTTCGTGTCAACAAAAGGTATGGATGCTATTTTCACAAAAAATGTTCCTTTGAACCACCGTGCATTCAATTGACTTCAGGTTTCGTTGATTTTGTTAAAACAAGTAGACAATCGGTTTGTTTTCATAGCGGCAAATGGAGTTTTAGGAAAAATGCTTGCATTTGTCAAGATGGCTGGGTTGGTCAATATTGTGATAAGATAGCCAAAAACTGTGATGACCTTAAGCGATTTTTTTATAAAAACGGTTACTACCAAACGACTCTCGATATCTATAAAAACGGGACCTACCTCATGAATGTTAGTTGTCTCATTCGAAGAGTCAAAACCTACATTCTTTTGACGAGAACATCCGGAACTTACGATTTCAACAGATCTTGGTCTGACTTCGAGAATGGTTTTGGTGATTTTTCTTATATAAACACATGGCTTGGATTAAAACATCTTTATATTCTCAACAAACTTGGATATGTTAGATTTTACATCAATGTTCACTTGAACAATTTTACACAGAGCAAATATGCAAGAGGATACAGAGGGTTAAAGGTGACGGAACCCATCAATAATTATGCTTTCAGCGTGACAAGAAGTTGGAAAATAGATCCCCAACCCGAAGGCAGTTTTGATAACTGTTTTGAGTCACTGCAAAATTCACCCTTTTCAACTAGTGACAAAGACAATGACGAAATCACCAATCAAAACTGTGCTGCCATGAATGGAGCAGGATGGTGGTATCCTAGCTGTGATATTGGCTGTAATCCATTGGCCATTAATTTGTCAAATTCTAGAACCTATTTGCAAGGAATTGACTACAAAATTCTAAAACTGCATTTGTCTTACATAGAAGTCATTCTGCAAACTCCTTGAAAACACACTGCAATCCCCCCTCCCCGCCCACCCCCCCCCCCCTTTTTTTCTTTTTTTTTTTACAAGAAGGAAAAACATTAAAAAGATCACGTTTTAATTTATACGAATGTTACCGATATACTTGAAGCACAAATTATGAGGATGTTTTGGATTTTTAACGAAAGAAAATAAACAATAAACAAACCCAATTTATATCCTTCGTATAACATAGTTATCCACAAAGGTAGAGCAGCTCATAGGGTATTGCGCAGGATTTCTGAAAAGTCTCTTTCTTTAATTCCCATTTTTAGTTAGTGTTATTTTTATGTTTGTTATTATTATTATTATTATTATTATTATTATTATTGTTATTATTATTATTATTGATATTATTATTATTATTATTATTATTATATTATTATTAATTTGCTATGTCTATTGTAATCACATTGTGTTGCCATGTAATCCAAGTCAAATTTCCTTTTGGGATAATAAAGTTTATCTCATCTTATCTATATCCTATAAATTAACTGCGTGAATGTATAAATGAGATAGTTTTGACGAATTCTGATTACGGATTATTCGTGCTAATCATGAATGGGAGCTTCCTAATTCATATACGACAAATCTTTCGAAATTGTATCCCATGCTACAACTATTCGTATGCTTTTTTCTAGTTTCGTTTTTACTTTTAGAAATCTGGTCATTTGATTTCTTTTCCTTTAATGTTCTGGCTAGGGCTTTTTATTTGTTCTCATCCTTTAAAAGAAGATTTATAAATTTTTATAAATGCTTTCATTATTACCTTATCGTTGTTACTGATAGGTGAGAGCAAAAAAAAACAAAAAAAAAACAACCCAAAAAACACAAAACAAACATACAAATGCATGCTAAATTATTGACTGATTCATATTCTATTAATCGCATTCATTACTATCAATAAACTGACTAGTAACATTTTTTTTCTTTTGTGAATGATCAAATGAGCAAAGAATGAAGACTGATATTTCGACTTGGTACCCTGATCCCATAATCATCTATCATCTATTCAGCTGTTCTGTGGTGTTGAACCATTTTGTTATTCATTCTTCAATACAAACGATCCTAGACAGTCAGTGATATTAACGTCATTTATTTCATTTTTGACCTCATCTACCATTTATCCGACCATCCATTGTCCACTTCTCCTGAGAAAGAATTCAGGAGTCATTTTTCATTTTAGAGGTGCTATGGCATGTATTATATTGGTGTCATAGTGTTGCATAGAATCCCCTTTAAGACGCAAACCACCACCAACAAACTTTAAAAAATAGGAAGTTAAAAAGTGAAAGACAATAAAACAAATAAAGAAACAAAAGAACAACCAAACAGCAGCAGCAGCAGCCACAACAACAGCAATAACAACAGACCCGTTGGCGGATGTGCAGCAGCATTGAAAAGTAATGCAAATGAATCTTATACATTGCTAATGATGCGCAGTAAATGAAACCTTCTGCATTTAATCAAATGGAGGGAATTGCAGTAAATGAAACCTTCTGCATTTAATCAAATGGAGGGAATTGCAGTAAATAAGATAAGATAAGATAAGATAAGATAAGATATACTTTTATTTTTCCTTTACAAGAAACTTTCTTTTGTTTACAT
>JASKDV010194275.1:0-11331 GCA_032466395.1 Aegires albopunctatus
GGACCCATGACCCACACAATTTCATGGTTGGACCCATACAATTTCATGGTTGGACCCACACAATTTCATGGTTGGACCCATACAATTTCATGGTTGGACCCACACAATTTCATGGTTGGACCCATACATTTTCATGGTTGGACCCACACAATTTCATGGTTGGACCTTAACAATTTCATGGTTGGACCCATACAATTTCATGGTTGGACCCATACATTTTCATGGTTGGACCTTAACAATTTCATGGTTGGACCCATACCATTTCATGGTTGGACCCACACACTTTTTGGCTTTTCTTTCTGTCCATGTTTTAATATTTTTAACTTTCTCAAAGTTAAGATAATTGTTCTGAACACTCTTCCTTCTTGTTACCCAATTAATTTCCTACATTTATATGTATAAATTGCATAACCTATTCACATTCTGAAAGGCGCCCTTACACAATTTGTGAACTAGGGCGATAACATCCTGAGTCTGAAAAATTGGCTTGGTGTCCTAATGTGCAGTTGCGCTGAGCCAGAAAATTCAGCTTGAGGGATTCAAAGTGTTAATTGTTCACCTGTGTCGTTTTAGATATCTACTCTATAACATGTAAATGGCTATTACAAACATCAACAACAAAAACAAATACAGTGTGGTCTCTCCATTCCTGGCAATTTGTTCGGATTACAGAATTTTCCGGACTAGGGAATACTAAGAAATAATGAAAAACAACTGTTCCCGGAAAATCATTTGTATAACAGAGGGATTTGGATTACAGACCTCCGGATTAGAGAGACCAGACCGTATAGCATAAACAATGTCCTGTTCAATATATTTCCTTAACCGTACTTTAGTGAGCTAGGACTTAGATGAATAGACCTTTTACTGAGAAGATTGAAGATATGACATTCAAGTAAAAGAAACACATTTTACGCATTTGAAGTGAGATTTTGTTAAAAGGATAAGGACAACTGCTTTTTGCAGTATTGTCTCCTCATTTGGAATTGCTGATGTAGCTTCCACTTCCATTGTTTTCTATATTACATACATCTTTCTTCCCTCAGCCGACAACTGTATATGAAGTCACACCAGGCTCAGAAGAATATGCCCTCCACGCTCAAAACTTTCATAGTTCGATGAAATTTCCAGACTATGATATCATCAAGCTCTATCGAATACAAAATCAAATTCTATGGAAATTTTACTGTTTGTAAGTCTTATCAATTTAAGTGAGAGATTTTATTTCTCTTTAAATTGATCATGTGTATGAGAGTATATTGAGATAGAAACCAAGTCCTATTTCAGCCAGAAGTTTTCAGTTTTAATTCCAATTTTTTACTTACGAGCCAGAACCTAGTTGTCATTTCCATTTCAAAATATAAATCTTTCTTCTTAAGAAGTTAAAGTATTAGTATCTATCTGTCAAGTATTTGCAGTCAAAAGAAAAACTTCACACAGAAGGAGAGTATCTACTTAACCCTGTGGAACAGAAAAGATTTGGCCTAGACGAAAAAGGGCTCAAATTATCAACCAACAGTTGAAATAGAAGCTTGATTATCTTCTTCATCAATACATGTACCCCTCACTACATTTCCTATAGTATTTGATGTCGAAAATGCCTTTTGATTAAGCAAAAAATATTTTGGCAGTCTAGACCAGTTTGCCTGTTAAGAAAATAATAGCAATTATAAATTGAAATGGGAAATTATAAAACAACTTAGACTTGCACACCAGCCAGTAAGCATTGTGCTCTTTGCAGTGAAGAAAAATTTCAAATAACCCAACGTAAACAATCATTGAACTATAGAAGAGAAATATGTTCTTCTTGCCAACATCATAAGAAGCATCAATTGAAAAATATCACCACCTGTGGAGTGTCTATGGACACGAAACTTTAAAGATGTGGTTTAAACTATATTGATCTAAGTATTTTTGTATTTTGTAATGCTTCACAAATATTTTTAATTTTGTATTTTATGTTATAAATACTATTATAAATATATATATCCTTTACACAAATAGTTTTAAGTTATGTTTGACAAATGAAGAAATTCTTAAAATCAATATTTCTTATTTTTTATAAAATTCAGACAAGGATGTTAAAATGTGTGTAACGTAAATGAATTTGACCATACAACTCTACTTTCCAGAAAGAGATCCCAGATGATACATGAGACAAAGAATAAAGAATTTCTGGAAAGAACATTGTATCATGGAACAAACAGAAATGTTGTTGGCACCATAGCTGAGAAAGGATTTGATTGGAGATTAAGTGGCACGCATGCTGCTATATATGGGCAAGGTAATCTTCTCAGCTTCTCTTCTAGAATTAAATATAATCATAAAGGGGGTTTGAGGCAACAGGTCATTACATAAACAATAATTAAAGACACTTATTTTGAAACAATGCTAAGAATCTTCCTTGGGATTGTCTCATTTAAAAAATATTTAATTATGACTTAAGAAATTTAAATGATGAATTAAGAATTTTATGGGAATTCTATATAATGTTAGATTATTAAAGATAAGTTTAAAGAAAACTTACTACCCTATTAGTCATCACTTCTAAATTTCCCCAAATGTAAAATGGTTTTGAATTTATTTTATCTCTGACTTTGAACATTTTATATTTTTACTGTTTGTTTGAAATCTTAACGTTTCGTCATATCATTTCTTTAATCAAACCCAAGATATGGGTGCTACTTCTGGGATCCACATCTTAAAACACAATTAAAAAAACTTGAGAAAATACCAAAAGCACAGAGCACTTTGTCTTGCCAACAATTATTCATAAACCCCTGTACATAAAATATACTTGAACCCTACATGATATGAGAAACTTGGATTAGATATATTTAAAGAAACAGAGAGCTAGGAATTAAACTGTGTTATCTTCTTTAAGCTGCTAATTGGACAGGGTGAGATTCCTAAAAATGATCTTAAAAGAAAAGTGACAGAATAAGTAGGTTCTCAAGTAGCCAAGAATCTCTGTGTCTCTAAAAATGGTTGCTATATGAATTACTCCCTTCCTTGCACTGTAAGATTATGGAATAAATTTCCTAAATCCTTTAATAGGCGACTTTTGGAAGAGAAAAGACTGGGCCTAGGCTAGATTTTGGGGAGTGTTGAAGCGAATAAGAGCTCAAATATATAATCAACCAATGGTTGTAATAGGAGTTCAATTACCTTCTTATATGTAAACTTCTCTACATTTCCTATAGTAAATAATATTGAAAATGCCTTTTAAACTAAGTAAATTATTTAGCTGGTCTCAGCTGTTTAACCTCTTAAAGTTTAAGGAATTAAAAGTAGTGAAAATGATATTGTAAACAAAGGCTACAAAATATCACTTTTGGGTCATTTCCATCTCATATGCAAGTTTCAGAATAATTTGTGAAGTGGTATCTGCAAAATCAACAACAAATGTTCAAAGACACACAAACACATGCGCACACACACACACACACACACGCACGTACACGCTCAAACAGAGTAAAATTTTAATCAAAACAAAGATCTTGGTCTAAATTTATAAAAACCCACAGATCCAACTAAAACACAGGACAAACTTTTATCAAGAAGATACACAAATACAAAATGGCTAAACTACATTCAGTCTGATCTCTCTAATATGGATGTCCGTAATCCAAATCCCTCTGTAATCCAAACCATTTTCTTGGAAACAAATTTTTTTTAAATTATTTGTTAGTATTCTCTAATCTGGTAAAATTCTGTAATCCGAACAAATTGCCAGGAACGGAGGTGTTTGGATTAGAAAGACCAGACTGAAGAACACTACAGATGACAATGGAGGTAGAATGAAAACTAAATCTAGATAAGAAAGATTTGGGAAATGTTATGGTGTTAATGATATGAGAGAGAAAACATAATAAGAGAGTTTTCTCATAATAAGAGAAGAATGTAAACAAAGAAATGAAGGCAACAAAGAGGTTGTGACACAAATCTAAACTTGAATATAGCATGGTTAGCATGAATAAAAAGAAATCATCATTATGTGTATTGATAAATAAAAAATAAAATATAATAAAATTCCACTTTATTTATCCCAGAGGGCAACTTATTATTTGGTATTTACCATCACTGAGCATCAGCCATAGGAACAGCGCTGCAAAGTCAGCGATTCGTGTAAATAACCTTGCCCAAGAGTTAAACACAGCGTCTCTAATGAGATTCGAACCTGCATCTCTCGCATGCGAGTCCAATGGCTTAACCATTCAGCCACAATGTCACAAATAGTCTCCCAAACTTTGTTATCTAGATTTAGCCTTCATTCCACCTCCAATGTCATCATCACGTGTCTTCTATGTCGTTTTGTCATTTTGTGTTTATCTTTTTGATAAAGGTTTTGTTAACGACACTTTGACTTTAGTTTTTCTCTCTGTTAATTGAGTTTATTAATATTTGTTCATCTAGAATTTAGAACTTTTGATTGAGTTTTACATTTTCATTATTTATCAATTCACCAAGTATTAGGAGTATATCGTTGCCTTCTTTCCTTTCCGGCATTCTCCCCCTTCTAGTCTTTTAACTCTCCCCCTTCTTCTTCACTTTCACCTCAGACACCAGCACAAAAAAACCCAAACCAATAACAAAAAAAACCCCCCACTCCCCCCCCCCCACCCCCCCCCAAAAAAAAAAAAACCCCACAAACTCACACAAAAAACAAACAAATCCCAAACAAACCATACAACAAAAACAACACAGCAGCGATTAGTCATTTACTGGAAATTTAAAATACAAATTTTTTCTTTACATTCCAGGGACATATTTTGCTAAGACAGCCCAGATATCCCATCCTTACACTTACATACAGGACTCTTCACGTTTAAGGACAAGTATATGTTTTAGACGTGGAGTTAAACATGGAGTTAAATGTGGATTTGGTCATCTCAAAGGATCTTCTCAAATTACTAGTCCAGCAAACCATCTATCAAAACCAGAGATACTACCTTCTTCATCAGATAATATGAATTTGAATGGAATGACATATGTGACATCACTTTTCAAGAGAGATCCAACATGCCAGTCTCATTTTATGTTCATTGCAAATGTGCTAATAGGTCAGTGTGCAGAAGGTCATTACAGTTTTCGTCGACCACCTCCAATCGAAAAGACAAAGCCTTATGGAAAATTGTACGACTCATGTGTTGATACTATAAGTGATCCTCAGAAGTTTGTAGTGTTTGATCATACTCAAGCATATCCCATGTATGTCATAGAATATTCTGTACCATGTCAACAGTTCCAATGATAATACTGAACAGGATTAATAAATCGTTCATATTTATTCTTTTTTGTAAAAAAAAAGTGACACGACTTTCTAAACACCATTTACGCTGGTTAGCACCTTTCTTTTTGAGAATCATCACACCTTCGTATTATGCAACAATAAAGGAACATGTTAGGCATCCATATTTCTGCAGATCAACTCGATAATCCAGGACTTTATTTGTCAAGTTTTTATGGAATTTACTATTTGGATTATTCCATTCAACGCTTCTTTTTGTTCTTTTTATACTAGATCTACCTTAGAAACTAATAGGATTTCGTTATTTCACTGCAGAAGCAAAAACTTTTATTTTATTGAACCTACCATTGATGGTACCCCATCAGCAGTGGAACATTAATCTTTAAGCTAAAAAGGTTTAAGCCCAGGGACATCAGGCACTCAGAGTCCATATTTTCCCCTGGTCTTACTGCACCTTCTCTCTGGCCAATACAAAAGGCACCTGAATTTTGGAGCATAAACTATTTTTACTAACTTCTTCGTACATTCAGTAGATACATAAATCGGATAAAACTGATACTGCAGGAAAACGCGCCTGTATTTTCATAATTTTCCGATCAACCTTTTTTTTTCTCTGCCTCTCCGCGGTCTTGACTGGGCACCACAACTTTGTTGATGGCCTAAGAGGATAGAATGATGCAAAAACAAATGCATTAGGTTTATATCGTTCAATAATACAGCTTGACAAACTGTTGACAAAATGCCTAGCTCTAGATGAAATAGGAGATAAATCGACATCATTATAAGGAAAGGCATGGCTTGTAACAAGACATAGCAAAGCGGCTAGGTTTCTTGTGTAACTTGATCTACAAGTCTTTTTGATGTTGTCAGGCCAATTACTTCGCGCGGAACGGCGTTTGGGAATCACTGATCTAGAAGAACAGCGTGTGTGCATTAAGTTCTGTTACAAACTCAGCAAGAAACCTCTTTTAAACATTTGAAATGCTTCAGATGGCCTTTGGAGAGACAATGCTTAAGGGAAGTCACAGTGTTTTGCATTAACTTTCCCCGTTCCCAATGTCTCGGTTGAAATGCGGTGACGTAATCCGATAAAAATCCCAACAATGTTGGTAACATCAACAATGCTTTGACGCCGATCACTAACCAATTGAACGTTTTCTGTTGTGGTTGATACTGATTAACTAGAGCATGACTTTTCCTGGCAAGACATTCGGCCTGCTTTGAACTTTGAAAACCATTCAAAATACTGTGACCACCCATGGCATTGGCTTCAAAGGTCGTCTGCTGAAGCATTTCAAATGTTTTTGTGGGTTTCTTGCCAAGTTTGTAACAGAAATTAATGCACACATGCCATTCTTGTAGATTGTCCATCTTTATCAAGCAAAATGGTCAGTACAGTAGACTTCAAAAACTCACAAATTCTTGTACAGTACAAAATCAGCTTACAAAAGGATTTCAAATGAGTTGTATGAGGAACAAAGGGCCACCTTCTAATAACCTCCAGCAAATCTAGAGTTCATTTGTGAATTAAATGAAATTTTCAAAACATGTGCACAAATGATTACATCATTCAAAAATCAAAGGTTTATTAATGGTGCCTTAACTGTGCATTTGTGGTGGGACTAGTCCAGGCCTGCTTGTTTATATGTATTGTACTTATCATTTGAAGTGCTTCTTTTCCTTCTTGGTGACTTTTTTCCCTCTTCTAAATTTATTGAATGCACCTGGTTAATGTTATATTAAGATATCCAGTTTTTCTTACATTATAGACTTTTTTCTTTCTGAAGAAATATTTCTGGCCTTGAAATTTTTAATCATGTATAATCATAAAAATAATAAATTGTTTACAATTTTTGTTTTGTTTGGCCATAGTTTCTTGGAGATATCACTGAAGAATTTTTATACTCAACTGCAAGAGCAATGGCACTTTGTATTATTCTCTAAGACTCAGTAGAATAAATATCACATACATTATTGTTCAATACATACTTGACTACTAGATGAGTTTGTCATTCTGATGATGTATTATTTATATTTAGACGATTTATACAAAATAACATTTTGATAATGATCCACAGAAAATAACCAGTTTCAAAATCCCTCCCTTAAGCGCCATCTGCGTTGGCAGTATGTCTAGTCATATTCTCTTGATTTTGTTAAAGAATGTTCGTGCCCAAAGCTGTTGATGTCAGTAGGCGGTATATTGAGACAAATGTAGACTTTTATATAGTGAATATTTGTACAAATTCCAAAGGCTGGCGGTTAGCAAGGGGGGCGGTGGTACATCAGGGTTTTACTGTATTTCTTCTACCTCTGCTTTTATCTTTTCATTAGCCTATCATCTTATTTTTTTTCATGGGCTCTGAGATGACCTTAGTAGTTAACTGAGCCCTTAAACTTGAAACAACTAACAGTAACTGGGCCTGCTTCAAGGAAATATAGTGTCAAGTTACTTTTTCTATCAAGCACATAAGTTCCACCCACTTCTTTTAATTCAAAAGTGTTATAGATATGGATATCACATGTTAATTAATAACCTTTTTGCAAAGTATTAAGTTAATTGCAATTTAATTTTAATCTATTAATAGTATATGTATTCTTATTAATCTTACTAGCTAGGACTGATAAACAGGACATATAACATTCAGAATGGGGATCAAGGTCACGTATGCCGTTAGTGCATCAAAAAAATGCCTTTGAGTGAGGTGTTTTGTGTCAAGTAGCTGAGATGTTTTACCTTGTTACACTACAGATACGGCTGGTGCAAAACATATTTAGGTCTTTTGTCCACAATTACTGCTCTGCTTATGTGTTAGTGATAATGATATTATTAAACATGATACTTCTCTACATTCTCAACCCACAGTTCCTTTTATTTTTTGTTTCTCACTTCATTGCTCAAATCTCCACTTTTGTTAGTGAAGCAAAAGTTTTATATTCAGTGAGGATTAGTCAGTTGTGTGTGGAAATCGGACAAAATGTTTTGATTATTTATATATTGGTGTGGTTGATTTTGAAACCTCCAGCTCTAATTAGTATTGTTCGGATATGTGAAAAGGAATTCGATACAATATTACTAATTTAAAAAAAAAAAAGAAGAAAATTTGATATACAGTGCAACCCCTGGATAACGACATCGCCCGGGACCTGAAAATTATGTCGTTATCCAGGTGTTTTCAAAATGGCGGAAAAAGGGGGCGTGGTGAGACTTCTGTGAATATAACGATGCGATGCACGGGGACCTTGGGACCGGGACAGTCCTATCCCTCCAATTTTGTAGCAATTCACAACTGCTCGAGACTCAATGGGACAAGAATGTTCTGTCCCGATAGGTGCGGTACATTAAACTACAGTTCATAGGTTTCAAACTTGGGTGGGTCTGTCCCAGGACAGTCCTGTCATAGTGCGGTATAGGCCTTACCGAGTACAAGTACATAGGGCAAGATCGGTGGGGGGAGGGGAGGAGAGAGAGAGTTGTTGTATTGAATTTTAACCATGTCCACTACTTTGGTGATATCAGAGGGAGAGAGAGAGAGAAGGGTTTACATCGGTATTTATAAGCCTAGGTCTACAATAAAAGTGAGCATGCACGACTAAAAACAATGCTTTTTATACCTCAATTAACACTGAGCCAACCACGTAAATATGAGAAAAAAAATCCTGTTTTTAACTCTAAAATACTTTTAATTTCGCGTTTGAGGTTCCAATCACAAAAATAACATCTTGCATTTGGCAAAGAAGATAAATGTAAAGAACAGCGTATTCGGAAAATTGAAATAACATCACTGGCTCATCATTTCGCTACGCTTTGATGTACAAGCCCTTGCTATGGCCATTGATAGTGATAGCACTCCATAAAAATATTGTTGTAGGCTAGGCATGAGCCGCATGCAGGTCAATTTGATATGACTATAACTATCTACTTGATCTAGGCCTATCAACGTTATTAATTTATTCATATTTTTGTTTTAAGCATCAGCGTCAACTGCCGATTATCGCTATATCAATGTCGCTAAACAGGGGTTTTACTCAAATGTATCATGTATGTCGTTATTTTGGGGGGTTTATCACTAATAATATAGAGCAAAATAATCGGGACCAGAGGCCAATGTCGCTATTCAGGGGTGTCACTATCCAGGGGTTGCACTATAGTTTGCTTAAATAATTATTAATGGTTGGATTTATTTTTATGTTTAAGAGATAGGCCTTAGACTGCTCTCTAGCTTTTAATATTTAGATCTATAGGTGATGTATCTTGGTGTTTTTGTCCAAGGTCTATAAATCAGTATGATTTTCATTTTTCAGTGGAAATGTGGCAATCAGAAGAAAAAGATTTGGCCATGGGTTCACCAGGAAATTAAACCCACATTGGAAGAATTGGGAATCCTTACACCAGAGGAAATGGGATATGATAAGCCAGAGTTAGCTTTGAAGAATGTATATGATATGTAAGCTAAATGGAAAATAGAGGTAAGCTTATTTTTTGAATGATTGATATTTGTATGTATAATAACAACTATAATGTATGAGCTTACATTTATGATCTGTTTCTTTGAAGCAGGACATATGTTGCCTTTATGGGTTTTGAGTTATGAGTATCACTTTTTTTTTCGGTGATTTTCCAATCAAAATTGGAAGAAATAGAGATACAAAATTTTAATTAGCATGCTGGCCAAATCAGCGATCTACCAGAAGTATGAGAAGGGCAAAGTTGAAAAGGGGAAGCAACTCTATTATATTTTATTAGTCATTGCATTCGATTGAATGTCTCTGGCTGGCTTAATTTTCTTTCTTTCATCTCTTCCAAATTGTTATTTCTTTGATCATATTTGTTAAAATTTTAATGATCAATCATTGTATCTAACTGAATTATGAGAAGGATGCAAGAATAAAGGGATATTATTAACAAAGGTGTTTGAGCTAATTAAGGAAATATTGCATTAGACAAGACATTTTGGTTTTGATTTGATTAAAGGAAAGATAATAATAGCTGTGCTTAAGCTACTAAAGAGAAAAAACCTATAAGGGTAACTTTTTAAAATGCCACATTAGCAAAAGAGAGGAACTAAAAAGAGCCTCTAACCATTGCATTGCATTTAAACTGCATCAAGATACCAAACTCAATAAGAGAAAAATCATAGGCCCTGCCAGATTGGTGATTTATGTTAATGTTTTAAGAACCACAGATTCCCAAAGTTTGAATAAGACAATTACACACTAATCTCCAGCAAAGGAGAACACAGCCCATTGTTTTTTCTCACAATGATTACGACAGACTATGTGTATGTCTTTTTTCTCTTTTGGTGTCAAAACATTTGGAATGCTTTGTTCTGACATTCTTAATTGTATTTCTTACTTCTTAAAAATAATGTTTTTACTTTGATTCTTTTTTCTCAAATGTCTACAGGATTTGTACAGATGTGTGGAAGCAGATAAAAAGATCAAGTGTCATGCTTGTGTAATTTTATTTAAAGTTAATTTTAAAGTAATGATTCAGACCAATTATGTAAATCCAATTTGTTAGTAAGTCTTAGTGCTTTAGAGGAGTTCATTAAAATTTTTCCTTGGGTTTATTGAAAAATTTATATATCTGTATAAATCAAAGGGGAGAGCATGCTTTATCAAGGGAGAAAGATAATCATGATGAGTGGTGTAGTTTAATTATTTAAGATTTAAATGTTGTAACAAAGTACCTAAGTGACTGAAAATAATGTAGGCATTGTTTTGTT
This sequence comes from Aegires albopunctatus, assembly GCA_032466395.1. NCBI lineage: Eukaryota > Metazoa > Mollusca > Gastropoda > Nudibranchia > Aegiretidae > Aegires > Aegires albopunctatus. The sequence goes on from JASKDV010194275.1 coordinate 10,981, forward strand.
TTTCATTTTTACTGAGCCATTGACAATATGTTATCGTAATAAAATAATTTATACAAAAACCAACCTTGTTTTTCCTAATTGTTAATGGTGACTTATCCTTTATTGATTGTACAGTGTCCCCAAAAATGTTTGCACCCTGATGGGAGCATCCTTAACCTGATGTCCTCATATATCCTATTGGGATAGTTAATTAAAGAAGTAGTGTACAGTCAAACCTGTCCATAGCGGTCACTCAAGATCACAGAGAAAAGTGACCGTTATAGACAGGTGGCCATTATGGAGAGAGGCTAAGATGTGGAAGCAAAACTTTCCCTTCTGAGTTCCCAACCAACAACGTACCGTACAGAGTTT
>JASKDV010194286.1:0-11331 GCA_032466395.1 Aegires albopunctatus
TGCTAGGATATAGAGTGCCAAGTCCTATCGGAGACGGACTATAATATCGGAGGTCCCATGTGTATAATATACGCATGCAAAAGAACCCTTGGCTGTTTACAAAGCAATCTAGGATAACACTGATATCACCAAAGTAGTGGACATAGGTAAAATTCAATAACAACAATATTGGAGGGGGAAAAGAGAGAGAAAAGTGTGTGGGGGTGGGACCGTTTTTTATATCTTGAGCAAAAGATAAATCACACATGCATAGTGTTAAAACAATATTAAACAATAGTATCCGTATTTCAAGGTTATGTTGACCTTTTCAATTTCTAAACCAAGAGCTAATCGAATGTATTGATAGACCATAATACTGGTAATATTATCATCAAATTTGTAATTTGTTTAGGGGAAAAATTTAATTTTAGTTCTCTGTCAGGAAAGGTCCTTTGTGTTAATTTCATAGTAGAATGCCTCCAGTCCTCAAAACGGTACAAAGCTAATTATTTGATGCCCTCCCTCTTAGACTATAATCATATGAGTGAACTCCAGAATACAGATAACTGTGATCGACAAAATATGTACATGTATTGCTTCTTTTACCAAATTTTGGTCATTTCGAGCAAAGAAATATATATGTAATTGAACAATTAACTAAACATCTTTTGGAAAACAATAAATAAATAAAAAGATAGCTAGGCTTTGAGGCGTAATATTATATGGTGTTTGTCAAGTCAGTGATTTTTGTCGTTTGATTTGGACCCATGCGGATTGTTTTTAGTGTAATATTTCTCTGGTGAACGAGCTAAGCCTTAGACCCCTGTGAGCCTCAATACGGGTTGACAGCTCTGCAATAATAATGGCCTGTTCAGACTAATGCTAACAGACAGAAGTGGAAAGTAAATTAATTAACTTTTTTATTTCCCTTAAATGATAAGATTTATAATATATTATAAGTAAATCAAGTAAACGTCTTGAAATTCACTTCTCTGCGTCATTTTGTGATGTCTGATTGCGAGAAAATGTGGTAGGATGTTTGATTTGGCTGGTAAGATTTTTTAATGTCTCCTGATACCTGGACACTTTGGATAAAAATTTAATGAATATATATATATATATATATATATATATATAAAAACTATAAAAAGATACTTAGATTGACATGGTTGAGATCGCTACTTCGAAGTTTCATGTACGTATGCACAATCATCAGGTGAAATTGGTCAATTGGTACTTCTTCCGGTGTCAGCAAGTAGAAATATATAATATACACAAATAGATAGTGATTTTCTATAAAGAATCCATAAACATTGTTTTACAGTTAATGTGACAGAACCTGACTTTGTGGCTATCCTGGTGCTAATCAGATGACTAAGATTTAGCTTTTTTCAATTTTGGCCTTGTCATTTAATTACATGAAAATAAGCGATGGTTTCTTGTTACATTTGCTTACATCTGTATCAGCGTTTGATGTAATAAAATGAGAGATAAGTGCTTTGTCTGATGTGAGAATGTTAAAACTATTAGGGAGTATCATAATTTATCGAAATTATATTTTTTATTATTTCCTTTCCTCCAAAATTAAAGAAAGTTCTTGAGAAAGTCCCAGATGACCCTATAGCTCAACACTCTATCGGCTATTGGTGTTATGTCTTTGCGGAAACACCATGGTATCAAAAGAAACTTGCATCAGCTTTATTTACATCTTTGCCTGAGACTTCTTTTGATGAGGTTTGTAAATCAATATAGCTTCTCCTTTGTCTTACGCAAATTCTCCCATTTGTCAGTGATAAGTGGTAGGCTTTTAAGGTTTTATAAGGACACTAAGTAAGCTATTTGTGATCCACAAGGTCCAAATTTCACAGGCCAACCACAAAGCTAAATAAACACCTAGTTGTAACTCAATTAAAAAGCTAGTTACTGTTAAAGAGTCTGTAATGTCGCATCGACATGTAAAAGCATTTCATTTTCCTAAGAAATACTCACATCAGTCTCATTTAATAAAAGTTTGATGGATATTTCTTCTCATTGTTACAAGAAAGGACCTTACTTAAAGCATTGAGTTTTTGAATCCACCGATGTAGAGAGAGAGAAAGATGCATGTGCAGTGCATAAATTTCAAATAGGAGAGTCAATTGGACTTAATAATTCTAATTGTAATTGATTCTGATTTTATGAAAAATAATAACGCCTTTAATCAAAAACCCACCTGGGCCACATACACTGACTTAAGAATATTATTTTATGCACGTAAATCAAAATTTGGTCTCCCTAGATACTGTAGAGTTTTTTTTATAAGTGTCGATGTTATTTCAACTTTATTATTATTATTATATTTATTATTGCTCCTTCGCTGATGTTTATTTCATTATTTTTTAATTATTTTTTTTTAGTTTTATATGTGCTCTTAATGAATCTAGGATTTTCTCCCTTTGTTAAATTTGCTCAGACCTTGCAATTTTTAACTTTAATTATCTTTCTACCAAGTACTGCAAGGATATAATAGGACTACTGATTGAGTTCAGAAATGTCTGTAGATATGGGTTTTTTTTAATAGCTTTTGACTGTTTGTATGACATGAAGATGTGCAAACAAGCAAAATGAATGGATTTTATTTTCACTAAAAACAGCAATACTTTGCATGAAACCACAAATACTAAAAAGTAAAAATAAATTCCAGTTTGAATTTAGACTCATAGTTTCTACATTTAAAGTTAGCCACATGTTTTACACATAATAAAATAAATTCAGCTAAAAATTCTTGATAAATTTGAAAAATATGGATTAAATGTAAGGTTAAAAAACTTGGAAAATAAGCAACATAAGAAAACATTGAATTTGAATGTACATATCTTGGTAAATAGTCTTCTAAATTATTGAAATTTGTCACAAAGACAATAAGAAATCTCACTAAAATATACCTAAAGTAATTTGGCTTAGTTTAAAAATTACCTTTTGAAATTAATTTCTTGTACTAAAAATCAACATTTAATGAACAAATTTTATAAAACTTTAGTATTGATTCATATCAATAGTTTCTTAAGATAATGTTAGCTATAAGTCATTTATAAACATACACAAGACTGATTTAGGTACAAATGATGGGTTACTGAAATCTCATGTTTGGCATCATTGAGAGTTGTTACAGCCCACTATGTTAATGTTTTTAAAACAAGATTTTTCTTAATATTTCTATTTTGCAGGCATTAGATTGGCTTCTAAAGGCTGAGGGGAATATGGGTGAGTGTGATATCTTTTGCTCATGCGGTTTATATAATGATTGCATTGAGAGGTTTCGGTTAGTGCAATGCAGTTCCTCCCTTGGTCTTTTCCCATATTATTAACTTTTCATGAACAGTTATAATAGAGGAGCTGTTTTAAAAATAATCTTGTTTTAAAGCTCTTGGTACGGGTAACCTTGATTTCGTAAAAATTATTTCGACTGGAGCCTTAGATATTTTAGACCTTGATTTTCTTAAAAGTGTCCACCATTGACAGTTGATACTTTTTTATTCTATTTTAAGGTTTAACATGTTTTTAATACCTACCATTCATTTAAATATAAGTAATTAATATTTTAAATGTCTTTAAGGCTGTCCAATATTGTGATGCCTAATATAATCAAGAAAAATGGGAGTAATTAAAGGGTTAATGTGTTCTTCAGTTATACAGTGGAACTCGGTTATAACAAGAGCCCCCATTCCAAGCAAAAAGTCTTGCTATTCCCGATTTTCAAGGGAAACAATCAAAATATCATAATATGCCTTTGTCTTTGTCCTTTAGAATAGTGTACAAAGTACTAGAGGGAATGTCATCAGCAACTAGGATAATTTAAGTGGGTTTACATCAAAAAGATGAAAACTTTCGAATTTCATACAATGATAGCATCACCGGCGATCTCTAATTTTTTCAATTATAATTTCTTTTTTTTTCTTAATCTTCGGCTGCATTGGCGGTATATCGGGTCATATCTTATTGACTTTGTTAAAGAATGCTCGTGCCAAATGTTGCGGATGGCGGTAGGCAGTAAATTGAGACAAAGAAAGACTTTTTTTAAATAGTGGAATTTTTGTACCAATGCCAAAGGCTGACGGTAAATCGAGGTTTCACTGTAACTATAAGATCAAGATGAGGAAACTAGATCTATCAGGGTTTCCTGGGCGTTCGCCTGGGAACCGAAGGTCGTGGGTTCGTCTTCTATTGGCGAAGATTTTTATCTATTTTATTTTTATTTTATTTCTTTTTAATAACTTTTGTGTTTTTTATTTTTTTTATTATTATTTTTTTTAAATAATTTTCTCAATCACACCTATCCATCACACCACTGCTATCTTTCCCTTCTTTTCCTTGCAATATTTCCTGGTAGATCCTAAATTCAAATGAATATCCGTTCATGCTACGGGAGCTCAGATTGTTCCTTATATTTTGGAGAAAGTTCTTTTGTTTGGGTTCTTGTTTTTATCCCTTTCTTAAGTGAAATCTCTAATTTATGCCATTGTTCTCCTTTTTCATAAGATTTATCCAACATTTATTTTTTTATTATTATTATTTTTTTTTTCTCTCTCTTTGACTTGTTTCAGAGAATGAGAATTGTATGTGCACCAACATGTTAATGATTGCCAAAACATATCTGAGATTAGGTAACAAGGAAAAGGCTGCAGAATATCTTAAACGGACTATTGAATATACCCCTAAAGTTCCAGATGATGAAGAGGTATGTTTTTCATTAATCTTTGAATTATAGTTTGATCTACCTTATTTCCTAGTAAGATATTTGAGCAGCTATTATATCAAATCAAATTAATCACCTTTTTCATTTCTTGCGTAATCTTTCACCAAGAAAACAATACTGTAAATTCTACTTGAAACTTTCTTGTTGGATTTTTCAATAAGTTAGGGACATATGACTTCAAACAATGTCTATCATAACTTTGGAATGAGTTTAAAAGAAATCTTATGGTACTAACCCTTTGAGCCCTGATCTCCTATCCCTTTCATAACCCTATAACTGGCTTCCAGAGGAAAATAAACTTAAATTGAGGTTGGTACCAATACCAGCTCACAACACAAATATCAGTTACAACAACAGTGGTATTGTAAAAATCATAATGTAGAGATACAAACTGTATTCCAATGCCAGTATTCTACTTTGGGTGCCAATAAATCCAGCATTTTGACATGGGTGTGATCCTCTCAGCTCCCTGTGCCATCAACAAAGAGTTGCCAATATTCCCCTTTACTTTGCCATCGCTTCTAGGTCTCTCCGTCTGAATCCCAATTTTGACACCCCTGTCTCAGTCTGTCTTCTCCACGTTTTGTTTGGTAGGCCTCTTGATATGGTTTTGACATGACACAAAATTGATGTTAATTATATCCATCTTCATCAGCATCTAATTCATTAATATCTTCAAGCTCAACTCAACCTCATCATCTGAAAAGGTTCCTGTGGTGGTATTAGGGTATGTAGAAGAAAAAAAGGACCCACCTGAAAATCAGTACATATAATCATCTAGCCTTTCTCTATTAGTTTTACAAATTAAGATAATTTAAGTGAAGGAGTAAGTTTACTTGATCGTCAACTCTATTAGAGGTCTCCATTTCACACTTTCTTTCACTTAGCACACTGATGTATATTATATATTTTTTTTCTTTTCTTCTATTTCAGTCTATAAAACAAGCAGAGGAAATTAAAAAGACCTTGGACAATTCATCAATTTTTCAAAAGCTTTCATGGTAGTTTTCATTTACAGAGATGTATTTATGGTGCAAATTAACATAATGTTATGAAGGACAAATGATATCTCTAACGATGAATTTCATGGAAAATTTTAGTTTTTAATATTTCTGTTTTGTTGATTATTTTTAGATATTTAATATAGCATAGAATCTGGGGATAAGGGTTGAGCAAAAAAAAATTTTGTTGGCTTAAAATTTGCCTCTCTTTTTTTTTCCTTTTTTTTTTTTCTCTCACAAATTAAAATTTTCTTTTTTGCACCTATTGAATATAATGTATATTTTAATTTGTTTTATAATATCTGTTTTTCGTATTATAGCATCCACCTTCCTTTTTCTTACCAGCTAATTTTGTTGGCTATTGATTTCCATTTATTTGATGGTATTTTATTTGTTTTGTAAACTAGTCATATTTTGAGCAAATACACTTTATTGGTTGAAGGAAGAAAATACTCCAAATGTGTCTCATACTCACAATGTGTCTCAACTAATTATTTCATTTTGTATTTTCAAACATGTTTATAGATCAAGAAACGATATGAATTTTTTTTTAAAGTTCTAAGTCAACTTTCTTATATTATATGATATTATTAATATTTCTCACTTTGGAGGCTTGATGTCAGTCTGTCACCAAATTTTTGTCTTTATTTCAAACTATATAGATATTATTAAAATGTTTGTAATGTTACTGCATACTAAATCCAACGAAAATTCTATTCCTTTACTTCCATTTATGCTTTTCAGAATATCAATATTCGGAAGCCATTTATTTTTACCCTTTTTTATTTAAGTTCTTTAATGTTCGTTTTGAATTATTGTTTTAATATTTTAATTACTCCAAGTCAAGAGGTAATTATCAAGTTGAAAAATTTTGGGCTTTTTTCATATCTTTTTATATTGTAAAAGGCCAAATTTATTATGAGTCCCAAAAAAGTTTTCAGCTTTATACAAGTTTGCCAGTCACCCTTGAATATATATGTACAAAATATATATATAAAATTGATCTTCTTTAATAAAAATTTTGAATTTTTATTTTATAAGATAATTATCTGGTGATCTCATACCTGGCATGATATGAGATCACCAGATAATTATCTTGAGTGGAAAGATTTAAGTTTTTACCATATCTTCTTAAATTGCAATAAGGCCACAACTTTTATAAGTTACAAATATTTTCAACTTTATACAAGTTTGCCTGTCATTCTAGAAGATAATAATATATGTGTTACTCTTTTTTATTTAAGTTCTTTAATTCAAATTTTTCCCATTAAGAGGTCACTAGGTGATCTTGAGTGGAAAAACTTCATTTTTTACCATACCTTCTTAAATTGTAATATGGTCACATCTTTTATGAGTTGCAAATACGTTTTCAATAAGTTTGCCTATCACTCTTTACTCATTATTCTTAACTCAAAATTAGGTTTGTGCCCTAAGCTGTAAGTTTTCTTGGTACAGTAGTACACAGCTATAGCGGGACTTTTGGTTCCAGAAGAAAAATCCCACTGTAGGCGAGTTCCTGCTAGAGGCATGCAAGGAGGAATTATCAGGGGGAAATTCTTAACCCACATGATTTTTTCAATTCTTCATGTCCTGTGGTCTGGAGACATTTCCTGTCTGATTTGAACTGTCCTTTACTGATAGCTGATATAATGCTTCCTTGTCACTTAAAAGAAATGTCGTGATCCCTGCATATTTGTGCTTTAGACTTTACTTTCTTCTCTGCCTTTAATTCGAGAGAAAAGCATTTCCTTTTCTCTTTAATGGAAGCCATCTTTTCCTCGGTCTTGTTGCTTGTGCTGTCTAGGCCTAAACGTGTAGGCCTATCGTACCGGCACTGTAGAACTGGTGTAGTGGAGGCGTGCGCATCAATGATCGTAAGGAATCGGGAACCAGAATCACACACTGCACGCTCTCCTATTTTTACTTTTTTAGGCTAGGCTAGGCCTATAACACATCACTTTTGGAGTGGCTCGCGTAGCCTATAACACGTCTCTCCTCACCATCTCTCTGCCGCTTGCTTCACCTCATTCAGCAATGGCCTGGCCAATCACAACGCCGAACCGCTGACTGCTGTTTGGAGCCCGCCTACGGCACCCACCTCAACCCTATTCCCCCAAGTACCATAACTAGGCCTAGAGCTCGCTTGATCTCTCCCGCTGTATCCGAGTTAGGACCTTTTCTTGCCCCGCTGTATCCAAGCACAGGTAATAGAATTTACATAGTAAAAAAAGGGCTCTGGTAAGGTTCATCTGTAGGGATGGTCCCGCTGTAGCAGGTGCCGCTATAGCCTTGTACTATTGTATCACCATTTATTCTAACCCTTAAGGCAGCTACGAGTACTGTCCATTTTTTCTAGAATTTTCTACAACTTGGGACCTCTTTACACCAATTAGCTTGATGGTTCTGAAATATTCAACCTAAAGTACAAAACCTTCTATTATATTACCTCACACAAAATATAGTTGGATTCAGCTATGGGCAGTTTTATGTTAATAATTAAACCGATCATAGGTGTCAGACAGATACACCTTAAATTGAATATTCCTGTGATTGAGGAAAATCTTTAACTTCTTGAACAGATCGCAATTTAGCCCATTTTTTCCTTCCCTTTCATTTGGCATTTTGTTTTTGTTATTATTTATATATAAATGTGGGAGGAGGAAGTGGCTGGATACTTTTGTGATTTGGTTGTTTTAATTGAATCGTGATTGAATATTTGCTTAACCTTCAATGATGCTGGCACTTATGACTAAATAATGATAATAAAAAAATCAGCATGGAAACTTCGCTTTTAAGAGAACATAGCATTAACCTTATATTTCCTGTGTAATTTTTTTCTTCATATTTTCGTAATTGCATCCTTTGGTGAAATCTTTGTCATTATGAATCTCAGACTGAAGGCCAAGGAACAAAGACCTCAACACATAGTTTGCCACAGGAACAACACTGCTTAATAATAAGCACATTGAAACCAAAAGAACTTCCGTCTAGTTAGTATATTCATTGGATAACTGAATTTTTTGTTAATTTGTTATTTTTACAATCTTATCACTCTTGAATCTCTTTTTTTATTTCATATCTTGTATTGTTGCCTGTTCTTATATACATTTTGTTTTATATCATATATTTTAACCCTGTGCTCCACAAATTTGTTCTTATTATCAGATCTATCAATTTTTCATAGAAAATGTAAGCGATGAATGTTGTAAAATTTGTTGTAATGGAAATAACCAGAGAAATGTGAAGAGAATGTGATGCAAGAGTTATGAATATAGTTCAATGAATAATTTTTTGTGAAAGGAAAGTTTTGAGCAAAATTGATCTCTGTCAAAGTTAAATGATCTTTATTGATCGAAACAAGAAAAAATCTAAAGTATTCATAATTTACTTCATTATTCTACTATTTGTTCTTATCTATAGTATTCTATGACTGACAGCAGAGTTCTGATGTATCTTATCATCACACTCTATCCCCATGTCTTTTAGGCACCATCTTATAGTAATGATATGTGGTCAGAGGCTTTCTAAAGTCTTGTCTATTTTCTTGATTTTTCTTGTTTGCTTTCTGATTTTTCTCTCTTTTCTTCTCATGATATAAAGTCTACTGCCATTAGATCAACACTGTGACAAGTTTTGTCTGTCACAACAAAAATTGTTGGAAAAGACGGTTTGTCTCTTTATCAAGCATGCATTTTATCCCTTTAAAGAGCAAACGGACAGCATCCAATAGCCAACTATATACTTGCTAAAGGATCAAACCAACAGTGGTCTACAGGGCCAACATTCCAATAGCAAAGAATTCCGCCTTGTATTACTTCACTCATCAAATTATTATGATTCAGTTGTGTTGGTTCAGAAACAGTTGTTGTGTCTGACATTGTTACATTCATTTTTACCCTACTCCCCCTCCCTTCCGTTTTTTCTTCTGATAACACACATTTTTGTAAAATGATAATTATCTCATGTTCATATTCAAACTCCATCTGGTTCTTAGTCCTTTTGGGTTGCTAGCTCTCGACAGCTTGGTCACGGTGTGATTATGCAATAAGGACTATGTGTTTTCTAGGACATCATTATCAGAATTGCACAGGAAGAAGAAAGGCTGGGTCAACGAGAACAAGGAACTCATAGATGGGGAGAGAGGAGAGGGTGCTAAATTTCCAGTGTCATTTCCTACTTTTAACTCTTAAATTAGATCTGTTGTTCTTGAACTGGCTCTCCTTTTCATATTTGCCTTTATCTTTGTAAGGACATTTTTCACTGCGATAAACCCAGCTACATGTTGGACTAACGAACAATATACATAAAGTACTAAATAGTTGTCAAAATTGAGTGTCGGAGTCAGAATAACGAATTGTCTGGTCTCTTGTAGAGCTCAAAGAGAGATTTTTTTATTCCCAGCAGTTTAACAACGGTCTGTTTAACGGTGGAAAACTATTGTGTCTGAACCTAGTGAGACTGGTTCATTTCAATAAGTTACTCTGTTTAAAATATCTGTCAACCAAAGAATGTTTGATAAATTAGCTCTTTGACATATAATTAGTGGATTAACACTTGATCACGCTCAGAAGATAGTGCCTAAGTCATTTTTGGTCGTTTTGAGTAAACAGCCAAAAATATTCTTATTTCGGCAATCAAAAGTTGTATAAGTATAACAAAACAGTTTGACCAGTAAAAAAAAGCAATTCTATAAATTACATGGTGCAACTGGCTAAAGTATTAACTCACTTTGCCTTAAAAATTATCTAGGCAATTGTTTTATGAACAAGACATGTTTACTTTAATTGTGCCATTTCTGTGGATGGTGGTTATTCATAATTATAATAATTGTTCAGTGCTAGAAGTACTAGAGCTCACTTTTGATGTCTGTTTTCAGTAATTTTGGATTGAAACATTACACGATCTCTATTGTGCTGGCGATAATGACTTACTTGCAGTGTCCATTAACACAGCATTGAAACAATATTTGGGCTCATCTTGGAGAAAAGAAATTATATGTAATTTAAGTACTTCTTACACTCAACCATTGATACGGTAGACGCCATCAAACACTCTAGTTTTTTATCAAATAGTTTTTAGTTTTAAGTCAGGACAATATTTGATGGCATCTGTGGTTGGGAGGTGGTTACACATGCACAACCAAATTGGTTTATTATCTTACTTTTTTATTCTGCATTCTATTGTACTGTCTGTTTTCATGACAATTTTTTTTAGCAAATCTTAATGTCTTCCCTGTGCAAAGGAATCAAAATCTCTTTAAGTATATTTAAACCAAATATTATGTGGGTTTGCATCTGTAAATTAAACTTACACAGCCTATTTGTGATCATTAATTTATTTTTTTTGTTAAACCATTTTTAAACTTTTAGAAATTATTAGTCTTGTAGTAAAAGACGTAAGACTTTTTAAAGAAAATGCAATGAATTTTTATTTCAGATTTTATAATACTGAAGAAATTAAATGCCTGTCAGAGCAAGATTGTCTAAATAAAGTAAATGAAAATTGTAATGATTTAGGTATTGTACCTGGCTGTTTGATAGTTGCTATATAATTGGTCTGTCTCTCTCTCTCTCTCTCTCTCTCTCTCTCTCTCTCTCTCTCTCTCTCTCTCTGTGT